>ML279988.1:636-47797 GCA_005239495.1 Nicotiana undulata | reverse complement strand
AATGAATCAATGGCTAACTCCATTTCCACAAATGACTTAGGAAGACAACCTTTTCAAATATAGAAAAATACTTAGACCCGTCCTTAATTAGGTAGATGATACATTTAGAATTTTTTTAAACACATTAAAAATCAATGTATACGTTCGCGTAACTTTAAATAAAGAATAACTTTTCTAGTAACAAATACTTTTTCTTAAATCGTGTACACGTTTACGTGACACAAATAAAATTTAAAATTAACATTCGTAGAGATACCTTTAGGAGCGGAGTTTAAATTATTTCAATGATTGCGTACATGTTCGCGTGACGCGGTCCTGATTTTTAAAATAAAAATACGCGCTTGCGCGACTCAGACTATTTTTCTAAATGAATCAAGTCCCATGAATTATGTACACGTCCGCGTGACATGATGTTGACGCATAAATTCAAGCGGGTATACGCATACGTAAATAAGATAACTCTTTAAATACAAGTGAATATTAAAAGCGTTAAAAAAAATATAAAATACACATAGGTATAAAAATAGTAATTAAACAATTTAGGCCAAGTTTAATCATTAAGCGACCGTGCTAGAACCACAGAATTCGGGAATGCCTAACACCTATTCCCGGATTAATAGAATTCCTTACCCGGATTTCCGGTTCGCAGACAATTAAGATAGAGTCAAAATTCCTCGGTTTTGGGATTTCTAAATAAATAAATGGTGTCCCGGAACATCGTAAAAAATCTGGGTGGCGACTCTGAATAAAATAAATCCCAAAAATCGAATAATGTCACTTAAAGTGGAAAAACTCCCTTATCACCCTCACCGGTGAAAAAGGAGGTGTGACAGCTCTGGCGACTCTGCTGGGGAACGAACCCAGAATCTCTAGTTCAGGGTTCAAGAATTCGAGCTTTTATGTGATTTTACTTGGCTTTCTCAAATTGTGATATTACTGTGTTTTGTGCGCTCAAATGTGCTAAATGTTATTTATTTACCGCTTTGATATTTATTTGAATTGTATTTAAACTGTCTCCTTACGCTTCCCTTTTGAGTATTCTAAAAATTGGTGCACACGTTCGCGTGGCCCGCCTTTCTGTTAGATGTCATACCAAGTAAGAAATACGGGGATGGACTAGCCACTAGGCCGGATAGCCTTTCGTGCTACCGGTACGTCGCTCCCACCCCGACTCGAGTTGTCCGCTCGGGTAAACTAGGTCTAGAACAAAAATCCCAGGTTGAAACCTAGAATGACAAAACCTCATGCCGGATCCCTAGTAGGAACGCTTATTTGCATCATGTGCATTTTTTACTTAGGGGACTCAACACAGGGGTTGGGTCCGTCTAGGACAGGTGTACCCGAAATAAAAAGACCATCCTGATGCATCCTACCTGCTATGTGCACATTATTTGTCTCGGCTTGTGTGTTGACGGGCTAAGGAAGAAAAAATAACAAAAATAGAAAAACCAAGAGTGAGGTAGAATAGAGAAATTGATCAGTTTTGAAAAACCTGATATTTGAAAAATACCTCAGAGCTCTGCCAATTTTTTTTTAAAAAAAATAAAAGGAAAAGAAAATGTATTTCAAAAAATGAGAATAAGTTAATATCCTGTTTTCCCGGTTCCGTCAAAACTGGAAGAACTACGCGGGTCTAATTCTCACCGGATGTGAGATACGTAGGCAAACCTCATCGGTTCCGGCCCCTTTTTTAAAAAAAAAAATTCCAAAAATACTTTTTTTTAATCCATTCTTTAGAAAATTTCAAATAAAATAAGAAAATTTTTATACCAAAATATATTTTATTTGTAAGAGTCTTTCGTTAGAAAAAGAAAACAAATGAAATCAAAATTCGCAAAATATTTTCTACCTTTTTTTTAGAAGTCTCTTTCCCAGTTTTCAAAAATCCAAAAATATTTTCCTTACTTACCTTTTTAGAAAGGTCTTTCTTTGAGACCCATATTTTAAAAGAAAATCCCAAAAAAGACATATTTTCTACCTGTTTTTAGATGTCTTCTCCCAAAAATTCCAAAAATTAAAAAAAAAAAAAATCAAAAATGCAAAATATGATATTTTCTTTAAAAAATAAAAATCAAAAATTCAAAAATATTTTCATTCTCCTTTCGAAAATTAAAAAGAAAATTCAAGACTCAAAAATATATTTTGTTTAGAAGTATTTCTTTCATAAATTCAAATTAAAGTCCAAAAATCCAAAAATATTTTCTTTCTTCTTTTTAAGTCTTTGTTTCAAAAAACAAAAATACAAAAAATATATTCAAAATCCAAAAAAAAAAGTTGGGTAGGTTATTTACTTTATTCACAATCTTCCCAAACTACGCAAGATCTGATTCATGCGGCGTCATGATACGTAGGCAATCCCCATAGGATTCGATCATAACCAAAAAAGAAAAAATTAAAAGGAGTGGAAAAAAAAAGAGAAAAAAAAAATGATAACTTCTAACGTGTCTTTTGTTTTGAATTGTGAAGATAGTTTGAGGTGGTCGGTTTGTGGTAAGCTGTCAACACAAAATCCAAGGGAAAAATGACAAGTGACATTGAAGCTGTTACTAGCAGTCATGAGACTCAGGGTCAGAGGGTTCAACAAGAGTTTACTGTGGTTGAGGAAAATAGAGTTTTGAAACAGAAAATGGCTGAAATGTGTCAAGCATGGGCTAATGGCCAAAGACCGCCCTTTTCTTCTCATGGTTTCCCAGAGTTCACACCCATCTCGACTATTGTCATTCCGGTCTCATTGCTTGAGCAATCATATCCACCCGGGTTCAGTCCATATCGCAACTGTACAACTACAGCCGGAACTTCTGTTGCGTGTTCCCAAAGTGTGCCATTGACGACCAATCAGACAACCGCTGTTGTTACGCCTATCTTCACTGTCCCACAACCAACAATGGTACAGAAGAAAAGTCATGAATCACAATTTGCTACCCATCAAGAACAATACTACTCTCCTGAGTACCATTCGTACCTATTTGATCTTCCTGCAAAGATTGAAAAGCATGCCCAAAAGATGGCACAAGAAGAAATGATCCAAAGAGTGAATAGCTTAGAACAACAATTGAAAAACATGCAAGGGTTGGCATGTCAAAAGAGTATTGCCTTCAAGGATCTATGTATGTTCCCCGATGTTCGTTTGCCACTTGGTTTCAAGATCCCCAAATTTGAAAAGTATGATGGACATGGAGACCCCATAGCCCACTTGAAAAGGCATTGCAATCAGCTAAGAGGTGCAGGAAGAAATGAAGAATTGCTAATAGCTTATTTTGGGGAAAGCCTTACAGGAGTAGCCTCCGAATGGTTTATGGATAAAGACACATCTCGCTGGTATGTCTGGGATGACATGGCCCAGGACTTTGTCAAACAGTTCCAATACAACATCGACATTGCCCCAGACCGCAATTCCCTTTCCAACCTGAAGAAGAAACCAACTGAAAGTTGCAGGGAATATGCCATTAAATGGGGAGAGCAAGCAGCTAGAGTTAAGCCACCCATGGATGACCACGAGCTAATCACTGTCTTCCTCCAAGCTCAAGAGCCAGACTATTTTCAAAACATGATGTCCGCAGTTGGCAAATCCTTCTCGGAAGCAATCAAAATGGGAGAAATGGTTGAGAATGGTCTTAAGACAAGCAAAATTATAAGCCAAACAGTTCTCAAAGCCGCAACTCAGGTTGTCCAAACTGAATCTGGTAGTTTTAGTGACATGAATGAGGAAGATGAAGAAATCATGATGGCATCAGGGTTGAGAAGAGGTCCTAGGAGAACATCTCGAAGGTATGACCAGCCTCGTCTGTTTTCCGATGATTCCCCTGAGCAATCCTATCCACCTCAGAACCCACAATACTCTTTTGCTCCACCTGAGTATGTTGTCCAGCCACCAAGACACCCCAGAAAGCGAGCATCACAAAATCTCCACCAGCCTCCACAGAATGTCCAAGTGTTCTATAACCCACATCCAAGCAAAGGGAATAGAGGAGAACAAAGGTTGAAAGATAATTTTACACAAATAGGAGAGTCATATGCAAGCTTGTTTGAGAAATTAAAGTATTATGACATGATTGCACCTATTCCTCCAAATCATGTGGATCCACGTGCAAG
This sequence comes from Nicotiana undulata, assembly GCA_005239495.1. NCBI lineage: Eukaryota > Viridiplantae > Streptophyta > Magnoliopsida > Solanales > Solanaceae > Nicotiana > Nicotiana undulata. The sequence goes on along the minus strand of ML279988.1, from coordinate 43,705 downwards.
AAGCTTTGACCCTTCTAAAAGGTGTGAATACCATTACAATGCCCAGGGGCACGATGTTGAAAGTTGTCGGGATTTGAAAAGAGAAATAGAAAGGATGATCCAGGAAAACCTGATTGTGATCCAAGACAGTGACACCTAGAATATCATGTAGAATCCTTTACCTGCACATGATGATGCACACTTTGTGGGGATGATGCATGATGACAGGAAGTATGAGAATCCTCTCGGGAACTCGCTGACTGAAGTTAATGATTTTGAAATTGGAGAAGGCTCTGCTGATTCTGATGAGCAAATTTGTGGCTAAATATCAAGCTTAGCAATTGAAAAGTCATTCCCTCCTCACGAGGAAGGAATCTTGGTAGCTTGTTTTGATGTTTTTTCTGTTATCTGGGTTATTTCAGGGTTGTGATCCATATTTTATTTGTTTCATTGAGTCAAACCCTTCTATCCCTCTATTTTGTTTGTGTGAGTCTTGTCGATCCGTTTTGTTGTTATTTTCATTAGCCGGGTTATTTTAGGGTTATAACTTGGATTTTAGGTTGTTTGTCTTGTTGTTTACTCAATAAAATACAATTTGTCCTTTTGTGTCATTCCATGCTTAGTTCTTTTCCCGCTAGTTTTAGTGATATGACATGCATGCGGAAATTTTGGCCAGATCTTAAAAAACTGATTTAGTCTTGAATGAGATAAGTGAGAAAGAGACACTTTTGAGGACGAATAAAGAGTTGAAATACTTTGGAATTAAGGTTGAGTAAAATTCACCTTCAAATCATTGTGAAGATCGGGCTTGAGGATATTGAATCAACTGAAGCTTGGTCGAAATTTTGACATTAATGGATGGAAAGTGTCTTTCGACCACGACACACCAAGAAAATAGACATGTTCATCAATGTTGTGATCATAAAAAATAATATGTTTTGGCATTTTCGAGGATGTGAGGCCCTTTTTCTGCTATCTAAACACTTTATACCCTTCTCTACCCCTTTTTGAGCCGGTGTCATTTTTCTTTGACCACCCTCTTTTGGAATCAAGTTTAGAGTCAAAAGCCAAAAAAAAAAACAAAGAAAATAAAAAAAGTGAAACTGAAAAAAAATGAAAATAAAAGTCCATGCCCAAGAGTACAAACTGGGGCGACTCTTAGAAGGTTCAAATGAAAAAAAAAGATGAAAAAATATAGTTAGGTCAGATGTTTGAACTACGTTAGACCTGATTCCTTAGAAAAAAATGATACGTAGGCAGCCTTACACGGTTCGGTCCAACCAAATAAAAGTAAAAAAAAAAAAGAAAAAAGGGAAAAAGAAAAATCCCCAGTAGCTAGAACTGGGGCAGAAATTTTATTTCACTTTAAAAAGAGTCGATTCCAAGAGTTGTAAGTTTATAACCCCTCATTCTGAGTCTACTTTAAGACTTCATGCCAACCCTCCTTTCCAACCCTATCCAAAAGCCTTCCAAATAAAGACCTCCTGATATGCCTTGAAGAATATCAAGAGAAGCATGCAATGAGAAACAGTTGTTACGCGACATAGAACACTTGTCAGTTGCTCACGCATGAAAGCATGGAATGAGCAATAGTTGCCACACGACGTAGAACACTGTCAAGTTGCTCACAAAAGAAAAAGAAAAAGAAAAATAAAAGAAAAAATGAGAGTCTTACTAGTGAAAACCCTCACAGGCACTGTAAGCGATGGTAAGTAGAGATAAATAAATGAGAGAGACTTGTTGGTGAAAACCACTCGTNATTTGGTCAGTTTGATAGATCGGCCATTAAGTCCAAAATGCATGTCATGATCATTAAGGCTAGTTACCGCAAAATAAAAAAATAAAAAATATATATAAAAAAAAGGAAAAAAAAGATAACTCTTCCTTCTGTCCTTCCGACATGGGCATTTCTTGTTAATACTTGTTTCTTTGCGTCATTGTGTCCTTCACTCTGAGTCAGTCCTTGTCAAAACAAGCAAGAAAAGAATTCAATATCTGCTATCAGTTTTTCAGTTGCACAAAAGTGAATTTGGCCAGCAACTCGGTTTTTACAGTCAACATGAATTGAGGATTCACGCAGGGGCATCCCCCAAAAGATCCTTGTCATCCTACTTGACGCAAGCAAAGATAACTGGTGATTCCCTTTGACAGTTAAATTGCTCCAAAAGGCAAAAAGTCATTCAAGATATCAGAAAAGGTCGCTTAAGCAAAGATATCCTGTTGGCACTGAGTGTGAAACAATCAGGGTTGATGCAGAGCAAAAGTCCCATGAAACCGACTCAAGCTGATTGAGCAAAAGCCAAGCTGCTCAGGATTCAAGGCCACAAACCGACCACCACTTTCAAAACTGACAAAATTTTCTTTGTTTGAAACAGGAACAAAGCAGTGCAAAAGTTTGCTCAAAGACACAAAAAAAAAATAGAAGAACCGACAAAGGTAAGTTTCTCAAATATTTTCCTTTATCTGTGTGCATAAAATCTTGCCATTGCTCTTCGAATTTTCCTCCTAGGATAAAATGTCCTAGTCTGATGGATTCTCCAATCGAAATCTTAGTCTGACAAATCTTTCTCCTAAGATAGAAGACCTAGTCTGATGAACTTTCTCCTAGGATCAAAATCTTAGTCTGATGAATCTTTCTCCTAAGATAAAAAAAAAAAAAAAGACCTAGTCTGATGAATCTTTCTCCTAGGATTAAAATCTTAGTCTGATGAACCTTTCTCCTAAGATAGAAGACCTAGTCTGATGAACTTTCTCCTAGGATCAAAATCTTAGTCTGATGAATCTTTCTCCTAAGATACCAAAAAAAAACAAATCTTAGTCTGATGAATCTTTCTCCTAGGATCGAAATCTTAGTCCGATGAATCTTTCTCCTATGATAAAAGACCTAGTCTGATGAAATTTCTTCTAGGATCAAAATCTTAGTCTGATGAATCTTTCTCCTAAGATACCAAAAAAAAACAAGAAAAAGAAGACCTAGTCTGATGAATCTTTCTCCTAGGATCGAAATTTTAGTCTGACGAATCTTTATCCTAAGATAGAAGACCTAGTCTGATGAACTTTCTCCTAGGATCAAAATCTTAGTCTGATGAATCTTTCTCCTAAGATACCAAAAAAAAACAAGAAAAAGAAGACCTAGTCTGATGAACTTTCTCCTAGGATAAAAATCTTAGTCTGATGAATCTTTCTCCTAAGATAACAAAAAAAAAACAAATCTTAGTCTGATGAATCTTTCTCCTAAGATAACAAAAAAAAAGACCTAGTCTGATGAAATTTCTTCTAGGATCAAAATCTTAGTCTGATGAATCTTTCTCCTAAGATACCAAAAAAAAAAAATAAGAAAAAAAAAAGACCTAGTCTGATGAATCTTTCTCCTAGGATCAAAATCTTAGTCTGACGAATTTTTCTCCTAAGATAGAAGACCTAGTCTGATGAACTTTCTCCTAGGATCAAAATCTTAGTCTGATGAATCTTTCTCCTAAGATACCCAAAAAAAAATGACCTAGTCTGATGAACTTTCTCTTAGGATAAAAATCTTAGTCTGTAAGATAACAAAAAAAAAAGGACCTAGTCTGATGAATTTTCTCCTAGGATCAAAATCTTAGTCTAATGAATTTTTTCTCTTAAGATAAGAACACCTAGTCTGATGAATTTTCTCCCAGGACAAGAAATCTTAGTCTGATGAATCTTTCTCCTAAGATAATAATAAAATACCTAATCTGATGAATTTTCTCCTAGGATTAAAATATTAGTCTGATGAACCTTTCTCCTAAGATAGAAAACCTAGTCTGATGAACCTTTCTCCTAAGATAGAAAACCTAGTCCGGTGAACTTTCTCCCAGGACATAAATCTTAGTCTGATGAATCTTTCTTCTAAGATACAAAAAAAAAGACCTAGTCTGATGAATCTTTCTCCTAGGATCGAAATCTTAGTCTGACGAATCTTTCTCCTAAGATAGAAGACCTAGTCTGATGAACTTTCTCCTAGGATCAAAATCTTAGTCTGATGATTTTCTCCTAAGATAATAATAAAAACAACTAGTCTGATGAATTTTCTCCTAGGATTGAAATCTTAGTCTGATGAATCTTTCTCCTAAGATAAAAAAACCTAGTCTGATGAATTTTCTCCTAGGATTATTTATAAAAAAAAAAGTCTTGTTTTGTTTTTTAAAAAAAAAAAGTTTGTTCATGCATCAGAAAATAAGCGTTGGGGCAATTTGTTTAAAATAATAAATTTCTCATAAATAAAAAAAATTGAAAAAAAAAATCCTTCTTGGTTCGTTTAGACATAGGGTCTCCACTCCCTAGTCTCTTTTCCAACATAGGGTCTCCACTTCCTAGTTGATGATTTTGCTAACATAGGATCTCCACTTCTTAGTTGATGATTTTTCCAACATAGGGTATACAATCCCTAGTTGATTTTATTTTCCAACATAGGGTATACAATCCCTAGTTGATTTTATTTTCCAACATAGGGTCTCCAATCCCTAGTTGATGATTTTCCAACATAGGGACTCCACTCCTTAGTTGATGCCAGCATAAGCTGATGCCGACATAACTCGATGCCAACATAGGGTCTCCATTCCCTAGTTGATGCCGGCATAACCCGATGAATCTCATTTCCAGACACCGGCATAACCCGGTGATCTTTTCTTGACGACAGCATAACCTGTCAATTCTCTTCCAACATAGGGTCTCCAATCCCTAGTTGATGTTACCTTGGGCATAGGGTATCCACTCCCTAGTCTACAATAACTCCGGGTGCACAGTTCCCGCCTTTTCACCGCTTTCAATAATAAAGTAGTATAGATTTCCTTACAATAACTCACGAAATTTTTTCTAGTGAAAACCGGGGCAGAAAATTTTGTTCGTTTGCTTTTTGATTTTGTGCAGATTGCATTTTTAGGACAATGGATTCGAGACAACCAAAAGAAGACGTCTCAGTTCAGAATAAAAGAAAAGAAGAAAAAGGAAAGAGTTGAACCCCAAAGTGCAGAAGCGGGAAAGACGTGGACTATTCAGGACGAGATTGAAGTCATCCGTTCTGTATATCCTGCCTTGATCCGAAAAGCTAAAAAAGATTTAACCAACACCTACAACGAACAAGCATCAAGATTCAGATCGGAGTCTGTATAAAGAAGCAGTCAAGACTCAAGATCAAGCTTCAGAAGACCCGTAGATAGGAATCTTGTAACTCGTAGCTGATAGGCTTAGTTAGTCTTTTTCATTTGGATTTTGATGTAATAGCAGGACCATGAACCGGAGCCTCGGACGGAACCTCGCTCGACTCTCGAACTCATCACTCCATCACTCCAAAACTTCCAGAACTACATTGACCTGATTCCTTTATAGCCAAGGATATGTAGGCAACATCCGAAGCAAGGTTCGGTCAAAACTTTTTCAAAATGCTTCCAAATGGAGTACCAAACGGGCAAAAATTGCTCGTGGTTGCTCACTTTATCTTTGCCCGAAAACCCTTCATGTTCTCGAGCAAAGAGGGGTAGCTGTGAACACCCAATTTTTGCTCCGCATGGAAATTACTCCTAAAACTAATATAAAAAAAATAACTTTTAATGAATTTTAGGAACTTTTCATTATTTAGTTGCATTTCATGCATGTTTAATATTTAAAATCATAAAAATTGTCATATTTTTTCATTTCATGTAATCTTAGGTTTAATTCGCATTTTTAGAAACTAATTACCCTTTAATTGATAAATTAATATATAAAAGTCACAAAAATATACATTAGCTTAATCAATTAGTTTATTTAATTAGTTAAAATATTTATTAGGTCGTTTTAATAAACGAAATTTAATTAGTAGTAAGATGACTATTTTTAAAAACAAATAAAATAAAATTTGTCCTTATTTCAAATTGGCCTAATTTCAGGGCCCAAAATCTCAGGCCCAACCAAATTACCCACATTACAACTCTAATCCCATCCCCTATATAATTAAGACCTAATTTCCAAAAAAGGAGGACCTACCCTTCTTCCTCCTCACTCTCCATCTACACACACACGAGAGACCTAATTCTGACTCCTATCTCTCTAACATAGACCAAACACCCCTCCTCTCAAAAAAAGAAGCCAGTCGCACACTTTGAAAAAAAACAAAGCTCTCAATCTCCAAGCTTCACCCACCTGACCGTAAGAGAAAGGAACAGCCTTCCCCTTTAAAAATCATCTCCATCGTGACTTTCTTCATTTTTCTAAAGCAGTAGTTGGTTAAAAAAACATATAAAAAAAAGGGGCTCAAAGAATCGGAGCAGCTATCAAAGAACTAAAAAAGAAAAAAGAAAAAGAAATGGTCTAGTTTTCTGGTTGCTAAGAAGGAAAAATCCTTGAGTTTACTGCTGACTTTTGGCTCATACTTCTAGCCGAGCTCCACCCTATCCTTTTCCTCCATTATTCTGTTGAAATCAGTCATTTCCCTTTGGCAATCAAGGTACTGCTCACCCATTTAACTATGTAATCTTCACTTTCTATCAATAGAATCTATAAGATATAGCTTTTGAGCATGTGGAATGATATGCTATTTTCGTTGGTTAATTTTTTGTTATTATTATTCTGCTATGTTGTGATTTAATTGGAGCGTGAAATTATTTATGATATAGTGTATTGATAATTGACTTTCGATAAAAGATGTCGATGGGGAATGTATATGGCTACAGTTCATGGATCTGGCCATCGATAGGTTAGATGTATAAATTTTAAAGCCAAAATTATTTTATCCTTTTCTAGTAGTTATTGTTTCAATAAGATCATGACAAGGATATAATTAACTGATAGTTTATTCTTGTAATTTTTGTTCAAATTTTGTTTGGATGGATTTTGTTCAAAAGAAATCAAATAGATTTAATGGCTAAAGGGAGTTATTATATTTCTGTAAGTTCTTATTGGTATCTACGCCAAGTGTAGCACCTAAATTTTTTAGGTGGAGAGGTTAAAGACATGAGAGATGCAAAATAATTGTTGAGTTTAGTTACGATTTTCTTCACATTTTAAATCGGAAAGCTGTGAAGCAATTGAAGGTCCTATAATGGATACGATCTGCCACATTTTTTTTTTGGAAAACGGCTACGTTAATGCCATGACCTTAATTTGATTCCTCTAAGTTCTTGTGGTCGGAAACCAATGTGAGAGTTGGCTAAATTTCTCTACAGATGGTAGCACCTCTATGTCTTCTTGTCAACTTTAAGGTTGAAGTTGATTAAGGTTTTAGTGGTGTTGAATGCACAATTGTTAACAGGTCGTAGGGATTCAGAGTTGTTAATGAATCAATGGCTAACTCCATTTCCACAAATGACTTAGGAAGACAACCTTTTCAAATATAGGAAAATACTTAGACCCGTCCTTAATTAGGTAGATGATACATTTAGAATTTTTTTTAAACACATTAAAAATCAAAGTATACGTTCGCGTAACTTTGAATAAAGAATAACTTTTCTAGTAACAAATACTTTTTCTTAAATCGTGTACGCGTTTACGTGACACAAATAAAATTTAAAATTAACATTCGTAGAGATACCTTTAGGAGCGGAGTTTAACTTATTTCAATGATTGCGTACATGTTCGCGTGACGCGGTCCTGATTTTTAAAACAAAAATACGCGCTTGCGCGACTCAAACTATTTTTCTAAATGAATCAAGTGTCATGAATTATGTACACGTCCGCGTGACATGATGTTGACGCATAAATTCAAGCGGGTATACGCATACGTAAATAAGATAACTCTTTAAATACAAGTGAATATTAAAATTGGTAAAAAAAATATAAAATACACATAGCTATAAAAATAGTAATTAAACAATTTAGGCCAAGTTTAATCATTAAGCGACCGTGCTAGAACTACGGAATTCGGGAATGCCTAACACCTTCTCCCGGATGAATAGAATTCCTTACCCGGATTTTTGGTTCGCAGACAATTAAAATAGAGTCAAAATTCCTCGGTTTTGGGATTTCTAAATAAATAAATGGTGTCCCGGAACATCGTAAATAATCCGGGTGGCGACTCTGAATAAAATAAATCTCAAAAATCGAATAATATCACTTAAAGTGGAAAAACTCCCTTATTACCCTCACCGGTGAAAAAGGAGGTGTGACAATGTCGTGTACATATTTGTTGAGTTATTAATTCTTGTTGACTTGTTTCTTTCGTATTGTTGTTTGTTCAGTTATTCATCTTTGATTCTCACTTGTTACCCCCATTACTTGCCCCCATATTACCATGCTTAACCGCTTATTTCTTGCTATTTTCTTTGGTACATATTATAGAACTGTACAGGTAAATTGTTGTTGTCGTGTCTAGCCTCGTCACTACTTCGCCGAGGTTAAACTCGACACTTACTCAGTACATGAGGTCGGTTGTACTGATGCTACACCTACACTTCTTTATGTTGTACAGATCACGCAGCCGGACCCATTAGATATCGTTAGAGGGAGTATCCTTCAGTCCATGCGGGCGACACCGATGTAGTTTCGTAGGCGTTCGTGGATCTCGGAGTCATCTTCTATCTTATTGTTTCTGTCTTATCCTAGTATCATAGACAATTGTACTCTTCATTTCAGACTTTTGTTGTGGTAATCTTAGACAGTCCGTGAGAATTTGTGACACCAATTTTGGGGTTCTTGTATGGAAATTTCAAAATGTTATTATGCTAAGTTGATGAATTTCTAGCTACGCATCTTGGTTTAATTACTCGTGTTTATTGTTTCCTTTTTAGATAGTTTATATAAAGAAAATAACACTTTGACTCACATGTTGGCTTGTCTAGCGGGTACAAGGTTAGACGCCATCACATCCTGAAGGTGGGATTTCAGGTCGTGACAAGTTGGTATTAGAGCACTAGGTTGCTTAGGTCTCACAACTCACGGACAAACTTGGTAGAGTCTGAGGGATCGTACAGAGACGTCTGTACTTATCCCCCAGAGTCTGCAAAGTAGGAATAACTCTACATTTCTTCTTCTCTGTCGTGCGATATGAATTCTAAATACTAATTGGGTTTCTATTCTACTCTCTCGCAGATGGCGAGAACGAGTGCTTCCTCATCTACCGATCAGCAGCCCGATCCTCCTGTTGCAGCCCCTACGAAGGGTCGAGGCCAAGGCCGTGCTAGAGGCTGAGGCAGGGGCAGGGGCAGGGCTCAACTCAAGGTAGCAACCTCATTAGAGGACCCACAGGTAGACTTTGCTGGTGAGGTTCCTATTCGGACAGTCCCAGTTGGACCAGCTCAGGTCCCAAAGGGGTTCATTGCTACCCCGGTTGATGTTTTAGACTTCAATACTACACAATAATATAAGTTAATTGTGCAATACCAAATTTTCAAGTGATGTCTAATAAGAAGAACCTGGTTCTTCCTAGTGTACTACTTTCTACTGTTGCGGAATAATAAAGCATTAAAGTAAAGACACAGATATTTTTATGTGGAAAACACCTAGATCAAAAGGTTAAAAAACCACGATCTACTCCTCAGTAGGATTTTCTCTAACACTTCACTAAAAACTCTGAGCCAAACACACTTAAAAAATAAACTTTTTTGTAATCCTAGGACTAACTCTAATCCTCTTTGTATCAGCCTCTAGCTAATTTCTACAGATTTCAAGCTAACTCTAACTTGAACAATGTGTACCTATTACAATTGCTTCTATGAAAGCTGATAAGATACAATATTGAAACACCTCCTACAATAAACTAGCTCAATACATTAACGATGAAACTGGTTCTTCTAGCTGATCTGTAGCCTTTGTATCGCACACTAAATCCGCTTGCAAAATAATTGGGAATTTTGCTTTCAGATCTTGATTCACTTCAGTACTCGTGCGTCCAAAAAATTCCACCATAAATACTTCGAGTATTTATAGAGTCAGTAGTTGAGTTTGTCAATCAATTCTAGTTCGACTCTTCCTGGGAGAAAGAATTCGAATAAAACTCAACTTCCTTCCTTTGTTACTTCTCCTTGATGAATTCAACTTCTATTCTCTCATCAGTTTGCAACCTTTTCGCATTAGGAGACAATCTCTTGGTTCATCGATAAGTCACAGTCACGAATATCTCCTATGCATATACGGTTCATGTGCGTTCATGTGCCAGCTATTCAGTTCCAAGATGTGTGCCCTGATGGACCTGGTTCAACTAGTCAGCCTTTGTCAATCTTCAAAACTTATGCAGTGACATGGGTCAACAAATTCCCCATTTTTTATGATGAAACTTTGTGCTTAATCTTGTATACACTTCAAATACTTTGTACGATTTTAAGCATTAATCATTGAGAAACCCAGGTTCATTAGGTTATAAATATCACAAATTCAGCACAACAACACATATCTTCCCCCTTTTGGCATCATGAAAAAGATTACAAAATGATACACTCACCAGATTGATTAATTATTACTCATGGCCATTGAGGCAACTGCAGGTGCAAAGCATGATTAATCAACACAAGAAACCAATAAATGTAAGCTAAATAAGAAATTGAGACAAGTCAATAATTAGAAGCAAAATTCATAGATTAGTAATGATTATCAAACACCATACAGTAAAACAAAAACAAACCAACCATGAGCAAAAAAAACAGAAAAAGATAGAAACAAGTTTAACAAGACAGAAATACGTCCCGAACGTGGCACTTGAAAGGTTATGGGGAAGCTATGGATAGCCTAAGGATGGGAAGGTGCAGAGGAGGTTGTGGTCTTGGATTGTAGGAGAGAAAGCATCTTCTTAAGAACACCCTCGTTCTTTTTTTTCTCCTTTGCTAATTCAGCCCTGAGATCATCCCGCTCAGCTTCAACCTCAATCATACGAGACTTCAAACTAAGGATCTCCATATCCTTAATCTCACTTTCCTGCACCAGAGTTCTTACTTTGCTGTTGATTGGCTGCTTCCTAGATGAACCAGGTTCATCCATAGGAACATTGACAATATAATCACATGATAGCAAAGTTTCCTTTCCAAAATAATCCTTGGCAGTCGCCATTTCAGCCTTCTTCACTGGAACCCCAAAATGAGCAAGCATAGCTGTCAGAATAAATCCATAAGGGATTGCATGAGCTTTTGTTCCATTCACAACTCTATCCAAGAGTTGGATGATGAAAGTTGGCCAATTTATTTTCCTTCCCTTGTACAAGCATTCCATCAAGGTCAGATCCATATAGTTGGCAATGTGCCTTCTTTCTTATCTGGGCAGTAGAAACTTGATGACGAACTCGACGAATAGCTTGTGTTCTGGCTTCATTTCACTCTTGTAGACCGGCCTGGGTTCAATATCTTTCTCATTATCACTGAAGAACCTGGTGATGTTAGTTGCTGAGGCCATCCCATCTAGACAAGGCCATCTTTGCCTTGTGTAGTCCTCATATCCCTCAGCTGGTATGTCTAGAATAACACCCAATTCTTTACTATCAAAAGAAACTTCAATTTCTTTGACCATTGATGTGACCCTGCCGTTCTTGACAATCGCATTCCCCATGAATTCTACCAACTCAGCTCTTGCCAGCCTGCCTTCCATATGAAGGACCATGTCCTTCCATCCCTGTACCTCTAGAGTTCCTAGCAAATACTGCATTCTAGTCTCATCTAGATCCTTCATCAGCTTACCCTTCAGAATTATTCTTTTTCCAAACATGGTAACTCTGTCAGTCACCTCTGCTATTTCCTTCTCCTTCTCTCCACTCTAGTCTGCATCATCATCCTCCTTAGCAACAGTTTTTAATTTCTTTTGCTTGGACCTAGTCCTTTTGACGGTGCTTGGAGTTGCAGCGGACACAACAACTGACTTCTTTGAAGAAGCCTTAGCTTGTGTGGGTTTTGGTGTCCTAACCACAACTAGAGCCAGTTGTTCCTCTTACATGGCATTTACCCAATCAGCATCTTATAGGGCTTCACCAATGTTCTTTGGTTCGATTAAGGATAGGAAGGCATCAAACGCACACAGATTTTTCAAGGAAGCTCTTGTTTTGATTCCGGATGACAAATCTGTTATGATGTTCTCAAGAGGGTGAGAACTCTGATATCTGTGTGGTTTGAGTACTAGTAGTTCACTTCTGGATAGTTCCATGTTGTTTTGTTGTTGTGGAACAGGATCAGGGCCAGGATTCACATGTTGAGTTCCCCTTGTCATGTTGCTTGGGGTAGTTGGACCTGGTCCATCACCTGTTCCATCTTCCATGGCTTCTTCAATGTGTTCACTGTTTCTCACCAGTCCAATCTCCTCATCTTCTGGTTCCTGTCTTTCAGAAAGAGTGTTAGTTTCATCAAATATTACATGTACACTCTCCTCTACACACATAGTTCTTTTATTGTACACTTTATAGGCTTTACTATGTGATGAATATCCCAAGATTACTCCCTCATCACTTCTGGGATCAAATTTACCTAAGGAATCTTTGCCATTATTGTGCACATAACATTTACATCCGAAAGCCCTAAGATGGGATATGTTGGGCTTTCTTCCTTTTAGTAAATCATAGGGAGTCTTCTCTACCAGTGGTCTGGTCATACATCTATTGATTATATAGCAAGCAGTGTTTATTGCTTCGTCCCAGAAGTTGTGTGGTAGTTTGCTAGAAAGAAGCATGGTTCTTGCCATGTCTTCAAGAGTTCTATTCTTTATTTCCACAACCTCATTTTGATGTGGGGTTCTAGGGGCAGAAAAGTTGTGATTGATACCATGTTCATCACAGAACTCAGCAAACTTAGCATTTTCAAATTCAGTCCCATGGTCAGATCTTATTGATGTTAGTTGATGTCCTAACTAATTTTGAGTTTTCTTAACAAATGTGATAAACATATCAAATGCTTCATCCTTAGATGCCAGAAATAAGGTCCACGTGAACCTTGAGTAATCATCAACTAACACCATCACATATTTCTTATGACCTCTGCTCAGAGTTCTCATTGGACCACACAGATCAAGATGAACCAGTTCCAACGACCTGGTGGTACTGACCATTTTCTTACTTTTGAAAGAAGATCTTACCTGCTTCCCCCTTGCACATGCCTCACAAACGTTTTCTTCCTTGAACTTAATGTTAGGGAGTCCTACCACTAAGTCCTTAGATACTAGCTTGTTAAGCTGAGTCAGACTTGCATGACCAAGTCTTTTGTGCCACAGGAGGGGATCAGTGTCTAACACACTAAGGCAAGTGAGTTCATTGTCAGACAGTGTGGACAAGTCAATGACATAGATATTGTTCATTCCCTTTCCCTGCAAAGCAATCTTGTCAGTAAGCAGATTTATCACAAAATATTTTGTGGAGGTAAAAGCGACAAGGTTACCTCTGTCACACGGTTGTGACACACTGATTAGGATATATTTCAAGCCATCTATCAGATACACATGTTCAATTGAACGTGTTTCATCTTTACCTAATTAAATTACAATGGGATAACACTTACCCATTTGATTAGTGTGAAACTCCCCCAAGAAATCGCCCAAAATCGAGCTCTAGAACTCAAAATACCTTTAAAATGGCTTAACCCTCGTTTTTGGAATTATATAATCTGTCGAGGTGTTTAAAGCATCGCGATCGCAGACAATCGGATGCGATCGCGAAGAGGAAGGGAAGGGCTGGCCAAAAGCTTCTATGCGATCGCGGAGCTGACACTGCGATCGCGGATAAGGAAAATGTTGTTGGCCAAATTGTGCTATGCGTTCGCGGTAACACGAATGCGAACGCGGAGAATGAGAACTGGGAACTATGCGAACGCAGGTTCACTTGTGCGATCGCGATGAAGAGGGAGATGTACTTCTGCGATCGCGGATGCTTCAATGCGATTGCATTGAACAAAACTGGGCGACCCAAAATAACTCTATGCGATCGCGGCTTCATCTATGCAATCGCATAGAAGGAAACCAGAAACCAGTATCAGCAGTGGAAAAATGAGGAAAAATGACCCGTAGCCTATCCGAAACACGCCCGAGGCCCCCGGGACCCCGTCCAAACACACACACAAGTCATATAACCTAACACGGACTTGATCGAGGTTTCAAAACACACAAACTAACACCAAAATGACGAATCAAACCAAAAATCAAACTTAGAAATTTTCAAAACTCCAAATATCAAGACTCGCGTCAAAACCTATCAAAACAACCCGGAACGACATGAAATTTTGCAGACAAGTCCCAAATGACACAACAGACCTACAGCCACTCTCGAAAATCCATTCCAAACATGATATCAAAATTCCACCTATCGGCCGAATTCGCTGAAATTTTAACTTCCGTTAAATTACCTCAAACTGCTCTACGAACCTCCAAATCCAATTCCGGGCGCACGCCTAAGTCCAAAATCATCATACGAAGCTGTTGGCGTTAACCAAAACTCATTCTGGGACCATTTACTCAAAAGTCAAATCTCCGGTCAACTTTCTTCACTTAAGCTTCAAAATTTGAAAATTCTCCCCTAATTCGACTCCAGATTATCCGGTAACTGAATCTAACCACGCACACAGGTCAATATACCTAATGTGAAGCTGATTATGACCTTATACCACCTAATGGAGTTTAAACTCTCAAAACGACCAGTCGGGTCGTTACACCTAGTATCATAGACAATTGTACTCTTCATTTCAGACTTTTGTTGTAGTAATCTTAGACAGTCCGTGAGAATTTGTGACACCAGTTATGGGGTTCTTGTATGGAAGAAATGTTATTGTGCTAAGTTGATGAATTTCTAGATACGCATCTTGGTTTAATTACTCGTGTTTATTGTTTCCCTTTTAGATAGTTTATATCAATAAAATAGTAGTTTGACTCACATGTTGGCTTCTCTAGCGGGTACAACGTTAGACGCCATCACGGCCTGAAGGTGGGATTTCCGGTCGTGACAGAGCTCTAGCATAATATGCTAAAAGTTCATACACAAGTGCACCGATCTCTAGTATATTATGCTGGAATTTTCTGTGTTGCGGCAAAATAGTGGCTATATTTCAATGAATTTGCAAACGCTAACTATTTTTGAATGAGTCTGAAAACTGGTTAGCCCATACTATTTTTACGAAAAACACTAGTTAGATATTGGGAGAGCAGTTATCGAACTTATGACTACAAACTTCAGAGTCACTCTGACCAGCCTTCACTGATGGGCTACTTATCTTGAATTTGATTATTGTTGTTCAAATGAATTAGCAGATTATAGTAAGTTTTATCTTTCACTTATTAATATATTTATCTCCCGTTTGTTTTTTTATTTCTCCACCACATAATTTTATTTAATTACCATTTCATTTTCCAATTTTAATATGATTTGCCTGAATAATCTATAAGATTAAACTGCAAATTGTGAGCACGTGATTTTTCACCCACCATATTACTCCTACAAAATTCGGTACAATAAGTTAATTAATTGTGAATTGGTTGCATTTGGCATATTCATAGTTCCTTTTTTTAAGATTATTAAAATTGCATAATTAGGTGCAATACTATGTTCATGGAATTATAAATTTATTATTTAAACGAATTAAATAACAAACGGATAATGACTAATTGATGTAATGTAGTTTTAATAGCTAATTGCTCAAAATTAGTCATTTTTCCGAACGAATTGTGAAATTTGATTTTTTAATATATGAGTGTCAAATTGTTTGTCTTACCCTTAATTAGTTTAACAATTAACCTATAATTAAGATAAAATAAAATTAGAACCAATTACTACATCTTATTATTGAATTAGACCCAAAACAAGCTTAAAATCAGACTTGGGCTAATTTGCCCAGGCCCAAAGCTTCTCTATACACACCCAACGACCCAGGCCCAAACATAAACCCGTCCGCCCCTACACTACCCAAACGACCCCGGTTAAGTAAACTTAATCCCAGCCATTGATTTAGTGGGATCCAGCGGCTGGGAACTAAAGATCAATTGGTATATAACTGTTTCAAGTCACCCCTACCCCATTTTGCCTAAAGTCTAACCCCTCCCCCCGACCCATCCGTCTCTCCCTCCTCTCTCTTCACCTCACCGGAGTCGTCGTCCCCCGCCTAAGCTCCACCGTTATTCTGTCGTGCTCCGGAGGCGGAGCTCAATCAAACTCTACAAAAATTTCACCCTAAAATCTTCTCTTCCTCCTCAATCACCTCCTACCATCAGTTTCCCCAAAAACTCACCCTAAAACGAGCAATTTCAGATCTAAAAAAACACTGAAATCCTAGAGTTCACCCCCCCACCCACCCCGTCGATTGAAAGCAAATCAGTGGCTCAGACTTACGTGAGTCACTTGCTCTCCACAAGAGCAAGTGATTCACGTGAGTTTGATTCCATTCAAACCTCGTTGGAGTCCGGCCAAACTCCGGCCAGCCGCCGGAATCCGGCCAATTTGTTCCAACTTAACCAGGTACCTCTCGTCCCTCTGTTTTTGTTTAGATAACCAATTAAATAGCCTAAATACTATCCTAGGCCATATTAATCATAAAGTCTGAAAATCTAAACTTAGGCTTTCTAGATTTGTTGAGATTAGCATGCTTTGCTCGTCTTAGTTGATTTCTTAGGGACAAGTTCATGTTACGAATACTGATTAGATTTTGCGTGGTTCCTGTTCTTTTTCTTTTGTAATTGCCTCTTAATCCTGATTTGTGATTTGCATGTTGTCAATTAGGTATAGTTGCTGACTCTTGTATTAATTGGTTTAGATTCCATGGTTTTTCATCTAAGTGTTTGATTTAGCCTTAGGTTCCTTGTTTTATCACTGACTTTAGGACTAATTGGCCTTAGTTTTAATTATGTTCCTCTGAATGATGATTCAAATGTTAGTTGAGTTTATGCATGAATCAATCTGCTTGACCTAGTTAAAGTTTTTCCTTTTCCAGACCGTTTCTCAAAACAGTGTTTATAATTGACTAATTGCTTAGGGAGATTGATTTGATCGTCATGGTTGAATATGGTAGATTTGAACCCTTGATTTGGTTGTTATGAATTTGGACTGAATCTCAATTTTCTTTGGTTGATTAATGACCGTTCAAGCTTGGTTGTAATCCTAGTTTAATAATCATGACTCACCTAGTTTGATTAGGGTTTTATATACCTGCTTGATTCTTGTACTGATTATAATATGGTTTAATTGACTTTGGATTTCAATTGAGGCTTTTAAATTCTTTCTTCAATTTCTTCTTCCCTTAAATTAGTTCATAATTTATATATAAGGATTAATTAATTACCTTAGTTCAAATCCACAGGTCTTAGGATTTAGAATGGTCACTTAAGTTAGCCGACTGCCTTTAATTAAACCATAGTGTAGGATAATTAACTAAGTATAATAACTTAACTAATTTTTTTATTAATTAATCTAAGTCCTAAAATAAATTAACATTCAATTAATTATTCTAGAATTCTCTAACCTCACTAAGGGAATTAAACTTCCTAACTAGAGTTAATAGTTAACCCCAATCAAACTTAACCCTAGTTACCTAAGGGTAATTCTAGGGACTTTAAGGGGTGTTCTAGGACTTTTAGTTGAAGGAATCTTGGGTGTAACAACCCAAGAACCTTCTAGAATTAGAAAATTAGATTTTTAGGGGGTAATAAGGTCATTGTAGAGGCTGGAATTTTCTGGAATAAGGGCAGTTGTCCCAAAGGCTAAGGGTGACAACTGCCTTTGTACTATTTTCAGCCCATTTGGATAGAGAATATACCAAACATATACTATCCCAAGTCCCCTTATATATACACTCATTTTTTACCATTAGGAGGACTCATTTTTTTTTTACAATCTCTTAGCTGATGAAAAAGCTGAAAAACACAGAAAATAGAATAGCTACTGCTGACAACAAAACTTTTCCAAAATATCAGTAGAGTAACAGAAAGAAAAAATCTGGTTTATTTTCTTGAACAAAAATCGATCAATAAATCCTTTTAGTTCTCAGTTTCTGGTTCTTCTTGGGTATTCTGATTTCTGGAATTTCAAGTGCTTATACTCAAATTTCCTGGATAAATTGCTGGCTGGGGTTATTTGGTTTGTTGTTTGTTGCTATTGAGACTTCTCCCATTTTCTTGCTGATTTCACCTCTGCCTGGCCTTTATTTGGTTAGGATTTTGTTATTTTTCTCTTCAAAAAGGTATGTAACAACTTACTTTTAATAAGATTTTCAGATCTGAACTTTTGTTTTTCCATGGTTGTGTTAATCTGATGTTTTTATTACTGAAATTCCCTTCTTCTTTTGTATGGAAAGTCTGAAAAAATGTAACGTTCAAACATTCAAGGGTATGCTTAACATATCAATTAGCTTATGGGTAGATGAACTTGATGTAGTTGTTATCTCTGAACCTTTTGAAGTTATTTTGCTGGTATGTCATCAGTAGTGTTTGGTTTCTGACGTTTTGATTAGACTATGAACATGTGAATTTTGTACTGTTAAGAATAAGTTGAGTGTTTACTCTATGTTTGCCTCAGTTGCTATTGAGAAAATCTACACAAGGGTAGATGAATCTGACCTTCCGATGGTCAGATTCACCCCATAACAGTGCACAAATATTTACTTAATTGTTAGATTATCATGTTAGGGGGGTAAAGATTGTATGATCGAAAAAAGGCATTAAGGCAGGGAATATGAACCCGCGGATGGTCAGATTTACTCTTTAAGAATGCTTAAAAATAGTCAAATTATGTTGAAACACAGGCATGGAGTTATGAAGGCTGTTAGCTTGCACAGGAGCAGAAGCAAATTTTCTTTACTATTCTTTTATTTTTATCTATCTTTTTTTGGGAAAATGTATGGTGATAGATGGAAATGTAATAGAGTAGATTTTTTTATTGGTTGTAAATATGGACTGGACTTTCTCAATTAGTATTCAGATTTATTGCTCTTTTTCCTACTAATGTGAAATTTTCGAAACTGGTACAACCTGCTAAACAGGCCTTATACAGTTTTCTTTTGCGCGAAATCATTGTGATTTATTTTAAAGTTGCTTAATTCACCTCTGTTGGATTCTAAATGTATAAACATAGGTTTTCTACTCGAAAGGGCTTCTATTAAACTTTAAAAAAAATACTCGTTAGCTACTGATCTTACAATAGTAACAGCATGAATTTCCCGTATAACACCCAATGTGTAAATTATGAAATAAGCAGCACATATTTACGCTATTTTGCAACTAATAAAATTGTTTAGTCCAATGCACTAACCTAGCTGAATATGCCTATCAAATTCTTGACAACGTGATTAATGTTTAGAACTTGTAAATCAGTAACCCTGTTTCGAATTATTCTGCAAACATGTCTGCATTGGCATGCTTTAAACTAAATTATATAGGCGCCTCTTTTACAAATAGCCATGATTAGGATTGGCCAAAGGGAGTAAAATAACTATTGGGTTAAAATATGGCCATAACCAAAGCATCTTTGTCCTTTAGACTAAGAGAATTTAAGCTTAAACAATCCTCTATACATTCGTTAGGTTACAAAATACCTCTTTAGATTGAAATTTAGTAAATAGTCAAGTATTACTTCAAACAACCATACCCTACACTTGGGCGTGGCAACTCGTGCCCCTGACCCTAACTTCAAACCATAATAAAATCACACGTAGCAATCACGAGTGCATTTCATGTGACGTGATTGCGATGTGTTCAAAAACAACAAGTGCACGCCAGCGTGACTTGTCATAAGATAAATCCATAAACACCTGAATTGGCTTACATACATAGCCCATATGTTTAAAACACCCCTTTTAGATAAAAACCCCAATACTTAAAGAGTAATTGAATATCGCCTCAAATAGGCATTTTTCTTAACCGTCATGACCGTAGTCGTGACTACGTAATCTACACTCGGGTGTGGCAACTCATGTCCCTGACTTCAACTCAAAACCATAATAAAAATCACATGTTGTGATTGCGGGTGCATTTCATGTGGCGCAATTATAACTTGTCCAAAAACAAACAAGGGCACGTCATCGTGACTTGTTTCAAGATAAATCCATAAACGTCAAAAGCGGCTAAAAATTAAAAAGACTAAATGCACAGTAAGATAAAATACGTAAATAACAAGATAATTTAGGCCAAACAATAATAGTTAAGAGACTATGCTAGAACCACGAAACTCGGGAATGCCTAACACCTTCTCCGCGGTTAACAGAATTCCTTACTCGGATTTCTGGTAGCAGACAAATCAAAACAGTTAAAAATTCCTCATTTTAGGATTTTCAAAATAAAACGGTGTCCCGGAGCATCGTCAAAAATCCAGGTGGCGACTCTGAACTAAAAAATGAATCCCAAATCCGAATAATGTCACTTAAAGTGGAAAAACTCCCTTATTACCCTTTTATTAATCCAGGTAGTGAAAAAGGAGGTGTGACAGCTATGGAGAATCTGCTGGGGAAAAGAACCCAGAATCTCTGGTTCAGGGTTCAAGAATTCGAGCTTATATAATTGTTATGTTTTGGCTTTCATTATCTAATTTTACGTGTTTAAACCTGATGTGCTAATTGCCGCATTTACCTCTTTGATATTTATCTGAATTGCATATAAACCGTGTCGAACCCCTTCTTCTCTCTGAGTCTTCTAAATCATCTGGGAAGTGTGCACTTCGTGTGACTTCTTTTCTGTTAGAGTCATCCAAATTTTAGAACGAGGTACAGACAAGTTGCAAAGCCGGTGGAGCTTCTGTATTCCCGGTACGCTGCCCCGACCTCGGCTCGAGCTGTCCGCTCGGGTAAGCCTTGTCTAGATTAAAACATCAGGATATAAACCTAGTATAACATAGCCTAATGTCGGATCCCTAGTAGGAACGATTATCTGCATCACGTGCATTTGACTTAGGGGACTCAACACAGGGGTTGGGTCCGTCTAGGATAGGTGAACCTGAAATGAAAGACCATCCTAATGCATCCTACTTGCTATGTGTACAATATTTTGTTTTGTTTTTTTTGTTGACCGGCTAAAGAAAAAAAGAATAACAGAAAAACCAAGAGAGAAATTGAATAGGAGATTTATCCGGTTTTTGAAAAACCTTGATATTCAAAATCATCCCGAAACTCTGTCAATTTTTTTGAAAAATAGAGGAAAAGAAGGAAAATAGTATTTCAAAATGAAATGAGTCGGTGCATATTTTTCAAAATTGTGTCGAGATTTCCCGAACTACGCATTGTTTGATTCTCACCGGTGTGAGATACGTAGGCAACCCTCATCGGGTCCAACATTGTTTTTCAAAATCAAAATACAAAATACGGTCCTAAATAATGTTAGGTGACGCCATTCTTGCATAAATAGTCGAATTGTCCCAACAGGGCGCCGGAAGGCTGTTTTGCGAGAATAGCCGCCTGTGGTTTTTTTCCAAATTTTTTGACCCAATTAGCAAGCACAACCCTAAAAACTTCTTACCCGAAGTGTTGAGGGGCCGTATTCGCAAAGATGGTCCATTTTAATTTGATTATGATTTTTTTGCAAAAAATAGCACTTTTCTTTACCTTTGGTCAAAAATAAAATATGGGTTTGCTTTTCCCTTAACCAAATCACTTAATAAATGCGTAGGATGAGCACTGTCGAAAACATTCCCTTTAGAGTTGTCGAGGAAATTCCTGTGGGACTCCATATGTGGTGGAGGGACCTGGGGGAAGTAAGTAGAAAGTCCGCGATAAAAGCTTTTGGCAGAATCACTGGCCTGTTAAAAATTAAGCCAAGATTTGACATCATCGAGGCTCTAGTATCATTTTGGGACCCCGCTCATAACGTGTTCCACTTTTCAGACTTTGAGTTGACACCCACACTAGAGGAAATAGCGGGGTATGTTGGCCTCAGTGAAAATCTCAGGAGTCGATACCCAGTAGCTTCCAGGGCTGTGACTCCCCACAAGTTCCTAAACCTGCTAAGCATCAGCCGTGAAATCCAAGACCCGCACATATCTGAGGGGTTTTGCACTTTCTATTTCCTATACAGTCGCTACGGAGATCCTCAGGGTTATGAAGCTGATAACACTGGTCTGACACATAACAAGAACCAAGCTAAATGGGAGGCCTGCCGAGGTTTGGCTTTCG
Organism: Nicotiana undulata; assembly: GCA_005239495.1. NCBI lineage: Eukaryota > Viridiplantae > Streptophyta > Magnoliopsida > Solanales > Solanaceae > Nicotiana > Nicotiana undulata. Next base: position 21,761 of record ML279988.1, on the reverse strand, counting down.
TGGTAGCATTCCTGGGTACCTTAATCTGCCTAAGGAGTCACAGACGCATAGATATTGGACTTGTGGGAATGGCAGATTTCATGATAAAAAAATCCAACGGCACTCTTATACCGATGGTCTTAGCCGAGATTTATCATGCTCTAACGGTTTGCTAGTCGGGGGGAAAATTCTTTGAGGGGTGCAACCTGCTTCTACAGATCTGGATGATTGAGCACTTGTGTCATCACCCGGGCTACATGAACTACGGTTTGAGCGGTTTGAATTGTATTGAATAACACAACACTCGGGTAGAGGGCCACGAATTTATGGAAGGCACAGAAGCTTGGCTCTTACATATGAGTTCATTGATTGCTGACCGAATCGAGTGGATATTCGGGTGGCTCCCTGTCGGCGAAGTTATCCACATGTCGGCTGAGGTGTGCTACCTTTTGTTGATGGGCCTGCGAAGCATTCATCTGTATGCCCCACATAGGGTCCTACAGCAGTTGGGAAGGCAACAGGATGTTCCACATGACGAGGATCTGAGTCAACAAGCCATTGAGTTATGTCCGAGAGCTGCATTTCCGGAGGACAGGGTCCGCCAAATCTGGAATCAGTGTAGATTTTTAGAGCCTCGGAGTCGGGTAAGGAATTTGTCCAGAGGGGAAGTAGAGACGGCCTACACTTCTTGGTATGGTAGAAGGGGCATAGAGCATCAGGAGCCAAAACGGCCTGTGAAAAGACCCCACGTGCAACAATTCACTGAGCAAACACAAGACCACTAGGCTTGGTTAGAAAAGGAAAACAACTACCGAGCTACCATAAGCAAGCTGGAAGCCCAAATGAGGGAACTCAAATTTGAAAACACTCTACAAGCTGCCTCAGCTGAATGGGAAAGAAACAAGCTAAACAAAGAAAATGAATCCCTCCGAGCTCAAATCCAGAAAATGAAAATAGCTATTGAGAACCCTGAGAGAAGCAGAGCTGACAAAAGGCTTATCAACAGTCTCAAGCAAAAGTTGTGTAGCTATGGTGATAACCTAGACCAAGCTAAAGAGGATTTAGCCCGAGTTCGGGCAAAATTGACAAAGAGTGCAGAGGAAAGAGCAGAGTTTGTCCAAAATTGAAAAGAAAACATGACCAAGAAGTCACAGGCTTAAAAGAAAATATGGCCTCCTTCGAGAACGAAATGGCCAAACAAGCAAAAAGGTTTAAAGCAGAAAGAGAACGGTGTTATACCATGATGACTCAATTGGAGGGAGAATTGCAACAATGGCAAGAACAGGGTCATAAAGACGCCCATGTTTTAGAGGCAAGATCTCAACATATCGGGCGGTTACTCCAAGAAAAGGGGGTCATCAGGCAAAGGGTCAGAGAGATCGCCGATTATATTGTCACCAAGTGCCAAGAGTGTGAAGATATGACTCGGACCACTTTCTTTGCAGCGGTAATGATTTTCGTCCACAAGATAATGGATGACCTATACCGCCTCCAGCAACACATGGAACGCAGGCCCGTGGGGAGGCCGAATGATGCCCCACGGGCCCCTGGAGCAATGGAAGCACTGATGTATTCTTGATGTCCTTTCGAGTCTGTATTTCATTTCCCTGTTGCAGTCCTGTTTGAGTCTGTTGTAGTTTTTAAATCTCCAAGAAAAGTATGTCGCATTCTTTTGTAGTTTTAAATTTCCAAAAATACGTTGAAGTCCCTTGTAATGAATGAAATTGGAAACTATTGTCTAATGAATGAAAATTTTGAAAAAATGTTTATTTTTCATGGTATTCATTCCTTGAACTACGTGATGATCTGATTCACGCGGTGCCATGATACGTAGGCAATACACTTAGGATTCGATCATAACCTTAAGAAAGGAAATTGGGTGAGGAATAAAAGAGCGAAAAATAAAAGAAAGGAAAGAGTAACAAAAAACAAAGAAAAGCAAAAAAAGCGAAAATAAGAAGAAAGTTCAAATTTGAGAAACAAAGTCGAGATGAAACACACAACCGATATGAAGCATGTAAAAAGCGTTTAACTGCTTAGGTGCATTGCATACCCCCAACGTGCAATCTCCTATGTTTTAAATGCCTCGATCTAACATTTTGTGGCCTTCACTCTTAAAGGTGTGTGTTTAGGTGGTTGGTTTTGCGGTAACCTGGCTTCACATCCGTACTTCACCAGATCAAAGGGAAGTGTAGAAATGACATCTGAAAGTCACTTACCCATCCTCAACTCCTCTGAGGATGACCCAAGCTCGGTCATCCCAGCATCTGGATCAATCGCAGTTGAAGAAAACAGGATTCTGCGTTGCCGCATGCTGGAAATGTGGGACGCATGGTCCAATGGTAGGGAACCACCCAGTACCATCCCAAGTTTCCTAGAGATAATTCCCAGGATGGGCGAGATCTCCAACATCCCTATAAGTTACCCGACTACCACATTTGGATACCCATCTATGTTGACTCACTTTGCCGGAAGGCCTTCTGAGGTTCGCCCCCAGGCACTATTTTCTGGTGTGTCTTCCAACATCTTCACCGCACCGCCGATCTCTACCATGGCACCGCCAACGATCTCTGGGCCAAGTTTTGAGCCACCGGCTTTTACATTTCAAACACCGCCATTCCATCTGGATACAACTCATGTTACTCCCAACTCATACCCTCAACAACCTCGGTATGAAGTTACCCCGGACAAGACAAGAAGAGCCCCGAGCACGAAGAAATGGCTCGGAAAATGAAAATATTGAGCAAAGCCTCAAGAATATACAAGGACTAAGCAGGCAGAAAACTGTTTCCTATGCAGACTTGTGCATGTTCCCGCACGTTCACTTGCCGCTCGGGTTTAAGACCCCCAAGTTCGAGAAATATGACGGACATAGGGACCCCATAGCTCATTTAAAAAGGTACTGCAACCAGCTCTGGGGAGCAGGCGGAAAAGAGGAGCTTCTAATGGCATATTTCGGAGAAAGCTTGGCCGGGATCGCCTCGGAATAGTACATGGACCAAGATATATCCCGCTGGCATATATGGGACGACCTCGCGCGGGACTTTGTCCGACAATTCCAATACAATGTGGACATAGCACCTGACAAGAATTCCCTATCCAATCTCAAGAAGAAGTCGTCAGTGAGATTTAGGGAATACGCCATTAAGTGGCGTGAGCAAGCGTCCAGAGTCAAGCCTCTGATGGACGAAACTGAAATGGTCAGTGTCTTTCTACAGGCCCAGAAGGCTGACTACTTCCAAAACATGATGTCCGCCATGCGCAAACAGTTTGCAGAAGCAATAAAAATTGGAGAAATGGTTGAGAATGGCCAAAAGACCGGTCGTATCCTAAGCCAATCCGCCATAAGAGCGACCTCTCAGGCCATCCAAAGTGGATCCGGGAGTGCAGCCAACAGAAAGAAGAAAGAGGAAGGGGCCATGATAGCTTCCGACATTAGGAGTTCTCGACAATCTCGGGAATATCCAGGCCTATTTCCCAAAACTTCCCAGCACTACTATCCTCACCAGGACGCAATTTATTGTCCCCCTTTCCCTATGCGGTGATAAATGCTCAGCCGCATTCCAGGCCGCAACAACAGTACAACCAGAACAGAGCTCCACCTCCTAGAAATAACCATCCTCACCAAGATCCATATAATCCACGCCCTCCCCAAAACAACTATTCGTACAATGCCTACCCCCGTGAACCACCAAGGAGACCTAACTTCACTCCTCTCGGTGAGCCATACTCGAGCCTTTTCCCAAAGTTAGTTCAGATGGAATTTCTGCAGCATGTACCTTCGACTAGGCAAAATCCAGCATCAGCGTCATACATGCCAGGAACCAATTGTGCCTATCATTCCGGAGAAGAAGGGCACGACACTGAGGATTGTTGGACCCTCAAAAAGGCTGTTGAGAATCTCATAGAACAAAAGAAAGTGGTGCTAAGGGACGAAGAAGCTCCCAATGTGATGAACAATCCATTGCCCATCCACAATAACGGGCCCGTTATCGGCATGATTTGTGAGGACCAAGATTTTGATCCGGCCTTAAAAGCTATCATCGCCATTGCGAATGTGGAGAAAATGCCCGGCACCCAAGCCAGTCAAGGAGATGAAGAAGAGTAACCTCGTCCCTCAGGCCACGAGGAATGCTGAATCGAAAACAAAGATGGGGCCCTCTAAAGACGTTGTTCTTTATGTCCCCAGAGCACCCAGAAAGGAACAATGCATGTTAAGCCCTCCCAGAAGGTTACAATTCAACAAAGCAATGATGAACACCCTGAAAATGTACATGCCAAATGGGACGTATGTGGCGGGGGCAAATAACTTCACCAAGGCTGAATGAGCCCGTGATTATTAGTCGCGCTCCTTAAACTCCCATAAAGGATACCACTGACGTTCCCTGGAACTACAACAAGACGGTAGTGACGTACAAGGGAAAGGAAATTATTGGAAAAGCAATTGAGGAAAATTCATCTGAAAGACACCTCGATGTGAAAGAGCTAGCCAAGAACAAGCACAAACGTTTTCCTCTCAAAAAACCTATCACTGCTGAAGAAGTTGAGGAGTTCTTCAAGAAAATTAAAATGTCCGAATATGCTACAATTGAAGAACTCAGGAAAACCCCTCATCAGGTTTTGCTTTTGTCTCTGTTGATGGGCTCAGAGTAGCATCAAAAGGTAATCTTGAAAACGTTGAATGAAGCGTATGTACCAGCTGAGACCTCGGTCGAGCAATAAGAGAGAATGGTTGAGCGCTTCTTCGAAGTAAACAAAATCTCTTTCAGTCGAAATGACCTACCTCCCGAGGGAGCTGCTCACAACAAAGCCCTCCACTAGACGGTCAAAAGTGAAGGATACTACGTGAAGAGGGTCATGCTCGACGGAGGATTCGGGGTAGATATTTTCCCTGTCAACGTTACAAAGAATGAAAATCGACATTGAGAGGATCAGGCCAAATAACGTTGGTGTCCGCACCTTCGACGAAATTAAAAGGGACACCATAGGGGAGATTGACATAGTCATGGCTGTAGGCCCTGTGGATTTGAAGGTGACCTTCCAGATTCTAGACATGGATACTTCTTATAATTTCCTGCTCGGGAGACCTTGGATTCACGCTGGTGGGGCAGTTCCATCTACCCTCCACCAGATGGTCAAATTTGAACACGAGAATCAGGAGATAGTGGTCCACGGAGAGGACGAACAGTCAATATACAAAGAACCCTTTGTCCCCTGCCTCGAGGCAAGAGAAGGAAGCGAGCACATCGTGTACCAGGCCTTTGAGATTGTGCTTGCTGATCAACACGAGGAAGGTGCTCCGTTCCCACAGCCCTGTTTATCTAATGCATCAATCATGGTCGCTACCGACATGATCAGACATGGGTACAAACCCAGAAAGGGACTCAAAAATTCTTCGGCATAGGTTTTTGGGCCACAGAGGACGATGTGAAATGGGCCAACGCACGTAAGAATGATGGATGGGACCTGCCTCAACTAGTCCCACACATCACTGAGTCATTCATCAAACCAAAATACGTAGAAGAAGAAGAGAAGTCCTTCACGACCGAGAAAATTGAAGAGATTTGCGAGGCCACGAGACAAATGTTGTACGAGGCCCACATGGTTCAGTCGGGTGAAGGCTCGAGCACCGTTAAGGTGCAGTACATGGGACCGAATGCCAAGTTGCAGAACTGGAAAGTTACTCCATTCCCCGTCAGGCGGGAGTCCCTGTAGTTCAGGTTTGCCATCTTTTCTGCACTACGGGTTATTCCAGGGTGTAACTCGAGTGCTTTTAGTTTATTGCCTTTTTTCAAATTCCTATGTAAACCCTCCTATGTTCGAAATCAAATGAAATGAAATCGATATTTCATAGTCTACGAACTTCTCTTTTTTTTTATTCTTCCTAATTTTTGTTATTTTTTTATTCCTTTCTTTTCCGTTCAAATAATGATTTTAATAACATGACATTCTTGCAAACTTCACGCCCAGATCTTGATACGCCATATAATTAGGAAATAATGAATCAAGAACTGGAATATGATGAAGATGAGGCTTTAAGGGAAATAAATCGAGAATTGGAACAATTCGAGAATAAGCCTAAGCCGAACTTAAATGAAACATAACCGGTTAACCTGCGTAATTTAGAAGAGGTCCGAGAAACCATGATAAGCATCCACACTGATGAAAGAACTAGGAACGCTCTGATCCAACTTCTATTCGAATTCAAAGATGTGTTTGCCTGGTCTTATGATGACATGCCCGGACTAAGTGTTGACCTGGTGGTGCACAAATTGCCGACCTACCCCAGTTATCCACTCGTCCAACAAAAGCAAAGGAAATTTGAAACAGACATGAGTGACAAAATCAAAGAAGAGGTCACTAAATAATTAAAAGAGGGAGTAATCCGAGTGGTCCAATACACCACCTGGCTGGCCAACGTGGTCCCGGTACCTAAGAAATAAGGGAAAGTCAGAGTGTGTCGACTATCAAGATTTGAATAAGGCAAGTCCCAAAGATAACTTTCCACTGCCAAACATCCATATCCTGGTTGACAATAGTGCTAAACATGAGGTACAGATTTTCGTGAATTGTTACGCTGGGTATCACCAGGTCTTAATGGATGAAGAAGATGCAAAAAAGATGCCTTTCACCATACCCTGGGGCACGTATTGCTACCGAGTCATGCCATTCGGTCTAAAGAACGCTGGGGCAACTTATATGAGGGAGATGACCGCCATTTTCCATGACATGATGCATCAAGAGATTGAGGTGTATGTGGATGATGTGAATATCAAATCCAGGATGCAAGACGACCATGTGCAGCATTTGAGAAAATTCTTTGAACGTCTACACAAGTATGATTTGAAATTAAATCCAGCAAAGTGTGTTTTCGGGGTTCCATCTGGGAAGTTGTTGGGGTTTATAGTCAGTCGACGGGGCATTGAGCTGGACCCGACGAACATAAAATCTATTCGGGATCTGCCACCTCCAAAGACCAAGAAAGAGGTAATGAGTTTACTGGGTAGGTTGAATTACATCAACAGGTTCATCGCTCAGTTGACATCTACATGTGAGCCTATATTCAAGTTGTTGAAGAAAGATGCAGCGATTAAATGGACGGACGAATGCCAAGACGCTTTCGACACGATCAAAGAATATCTGTCGAACCCGCTAGTATTAGTCCCACCAGAACCAGGAAGGCCTTTGTTCTTATACTTGACAGTGTTGGAAAATTCCTTCGGGTGTATTCTCGGGCAGCATGATGCAACCGGGAAGAAGGAACAAGCCATATATTACCTAAGCAATAAATTCACATGCTATGAAGCATAGTATACGTTGCTGGAAAGAACTTGTTGCGCTTTAACTTGGGTTGCTCAGAAGCTCTGGTATTATTTGTTGGCTTATACCACCTATCTCTTCACTAGGCTGGACCCTTTGAAGTATATATTCTTAAAGCCAATGCCCACCGGGAGATTACCAAAGTGGAAAATTTTGCTCACCAAATTCGACATAGTCTATGTCACCCGCATGGCAATGAAAGCTCAAGCCTTGGCGGATCACCTGGCAGAAAATCCTATCGATGACGACTATTAGCCTCTAATACTTACTTCCCAGACGAGGAAGTCAATTCAGTGGAGATAATTCCTGAATACACCAATAATTGGAAAATGTTCTTTGATGGGGCCGTAAATGCAAAATGTGTCGAGATTGGGGCAATCATGATTTCACCCACCGGGCAACATCACCCGGCCACCGCCCGTCTTCGTTTCTTCTGTACAAACAATACTGCTGAATATGAAGCCTGCATAATGGGAATTAATATGGAAATTGACATGGATGTAGAGGAATTATTAATCATGGGAGATTATGACTTGATCATCAAGAAAGCTCAACGAGAATTGGAAACTCGAGATGTTAAACTCCTTCCATATAGACAACATGTGGAAGATCTTAGCAAGCGGTTCAAAGCTGTCGAGTTCAGGCATATCCCTCGATGCCATAATGAGTTAGCTGATGTACTAGCCACCCTGGCTGCAATGCTGCCATACCGAGGTAATGCCCACATTGACCCCTTAGAGATTCAAATAAGGGAAAGAAATGGTTATTGCAGCACCGTCAAAATAGAGCCCGATGTTCATCCATGGTATCATGATATCAAAAGGTTCTTGAAAACAGAAGAATATCTGGAGCAAGCCAACGGAGACCAAAAGAGAACCATCCGAAGGCTCGCCAGCAGTTTCTTCCTAAGTGGGGAAGTACTGTATAAAAGGATTACCGATTTGAATCTATTGAGGTGTGTAAACGCTAAAGAAGCCGAGAAGATTATGAACGAGGTGCATTCAGGAGTATGCGGCCCCCACATGAACGGGTACGTCCTCGCAAAGAAACTCTTGCGGGAAGGATACTACGGGATGACCATGGAGAAAGATTGTTTCAGCTTCGTCCGGAAATGCCATAAGTGTCAAATACATGGCGATTTGATCCATGCACCGCCTTCGTAGTTGAATCCCATGTCAGTACCCTGGCCGTTTGTTGCTTGGGGAATGGATGTCATAGGGCCGATCGAGCCAAGAGCCTCAAATGGGCACAGATTTATTTTAGTTGGTATCGACTATTTCAAAAAATAGGTCGAGGAAGTCACATTCAAGGCTGTCACTAAGAAAGTAGTGGTGGATTTTGCGCACTCCAATATCATTTGTCATTTTGGTACCCCAAAAACTATCATTACCGACAATGCCGCAAATCTGATCAGTAACTTGATGAGGGAGGTATGTGAACAGTTCCATATCACACACCGCAATTCCACCCCATACCGGCCCAAAGCCAATGGCATCGTTGAAGCAGCGAACAAAAACATCAAGAAAATCCTCAGGAAAATGATTCAAACTTCTGGCAATTGCACGCGAAATTGCCTTTCGCGTTATTGGGATATCGCACGACCATTCGCACATCGGTTGGAGCTACGCCTTATCTACTGTTTTATGGAACTGAAGCCGTAATAACCGCAGAATTTGAAATTCCTTCCCTTCGGATCATTGTCGAAGCAGAAATTGAGGATGACGAATGGGTCAAAACCCGGTTTGAACATTTAACTCTGATCGATGAGAAAAGAATGACTGCAGTTTTCCACGGGCATTTGTATCAACAAAGAATGGCCCGCGCCTACAACAAGAAAGTGTAGCCTAGGAACTTCGAAGTGGGGCAACTTTTCCTAAGACGTATCCTCCCACACCACGAAGAGGCGAAAGGAAAATTCGCCCCGAATTGGAAAGGTCCGTACATCATAAGGAAACCACTGCCAAAAGGAGCATTGTACTGAGGGGACATCGAAGGAAATGACCTTGAAATTACCGTCAATGCAGATGCAGTCAAAAGGTACTATGTTTAACCTTTTCATAATGTGGATGCGCACGATCGAAATGATGAAGGATTTCATTCACGCTACCATAAACACTACCCAATCTTGTAAACCCTTTGAGCCAGTTACTTTTCCTTGATTACCCTCTTTGGAACCTGAAAGATGTTGAAAAACAATGATGAAAAATGAAAACAAAAGAAAAAGCAAAACAAAAACCAAAACAAAATATCCCCTGAACTACGTTCGACTTGATTCCGAAAGGATACTTAGGCAGCCTCTCCCTGGGATTCTGTCACACCAAAATAAAATTCCACATTTCCCCAAGAGTTTAAGCCGGGGCAAATGTTTTGTTTTCGCCTAAAAAGTTCCAAAGTTGTAACTCGATCCAAATTCTTTCTACCCAAAATCATGTTCAAGTCCTTCCGATCAATTGGCAAAGATGTCTAGAGTTGGAGGATGCAGATGTTTGAAGCTGATACGAGCAATGAGAGAAATTAAAGTGAGAGAGTCTTATCGGTGAAAACCCACACGGGCACCGTGAGGCGACGGTAGGTAGAGAAAATGAAACGAGAGAGTCTTGTTAGTGAAAACTCGCAAAGAGCACTACAAGGCGATGGTAAGAAGAGAAATGAGAGAGGTTAGTTGGCGAAAACCCGCAAAGGGCACCACTAATCAAAAAGGATAATGGATCACTGACATGGACATAGTCCGGGGCAAGGTTTCTCGATCTCGAGGCAATACTTGTGATGAATTTTTGAGAGTCGGACGGTTTACACGGATCAGGCATCTAGTCCAAAAGGCATGTCATGTTCCACATGCACTCCAGATAAGTCCTTCCTTCCTTCCCCCCGAAAAGGATATCTTTCGTTTAAATTCATTGTCCATTCTGTCATTTATTTTCTTTTAAATCCCTTTCGGTCTAACTCTGTTTCCGAAACTAAGGCAAAGAAAGAATGGAAAGACTGATTCACAGGGTTCTCATTTGACACGGGCAAATATGCAAAAGGAACCCAGCCTCGTCAGAGACGTCAAGTCAATCCCGACCGGCCTTAGCAGGCAACGCTCCAAACTCAAAACCTTTGAAAAGAGAAAATCAAATCAAAGCGCCTATAAAGGCAGAGGAAATTGAAAGGTGGAGTCCCACATGGCTAACCATCTCGGCAAAAGTTTGAAAAGCCGAAGTACTCCAACTGCTCGTCCCACGCGACTAGCCGTTGTGGCAAATCTAAAGAGCCTGAATTTTACCAACGCTCCAGAAACCCAAAAACAAGTGAAAGGCCAACAAAGGCAGAATAAAGTTGATTATTGGGTTCCACGTGACCGATCACCATGAAAAAATCTGGAAAGCCAGGGTCCCCGGGTTTAGAAATGAAACCCAATACCCAGCAAACAAGCAAGCGATTGAGATCTTCGTCAAAGGGGCTGAGATCAAGCAATTTGAAATAATCAAGGCCGCAAAACCAACCACCGTTTCAAACTAACAAATTGTTCTTTGTTTGAAAATACAAAACATGTGCAACTCAAAATCAACCGTGCAATAAGCAGGTGCAACTAGAAGGAATTGCGCAAGAGCTAGAAGGAGCTCTGCAGCATTAACTCTAGAGAATGGGAAGTTTCCTCCAAAAATCTTTTCCCGCATGCATAAAAAATAAAGAAAATAAAAAAAAAGGAGAGAAAAAGGTAAGAAAAAAGAAGAACCGAAGTTGAAAATGATTCAAACCTGAAGTAGTATAGGGCCTCCAATCCCATCTACACATTTTTCAAACATAGGGTATACAATCCCTAGTTGATTTTACTTTCCAACATAGGATATACACTCCCTAGTTGATGATATAGTTGATTTCGTTTTCCAACATAGGGTATACACTCCCTAGTTGATGCCAACATAGGGTATACACTCCCTAGTTGATGATTTTTCCAACATAGGGTATACAATCCCTAGTTTCTTTTATTTTCCAACATAGGGTATCACTCCCTAGTTGATGCCAACATAGGGTATACACTCCCTGGTTGATGAGTTTTCCAACATAGGTTATACACTCCCTAGTTGATCCCAACAAAGGGTATACACTCCCTAGTTGATGATGTTTCCAACATTGTGTATACAATCCCTAGTTGAATTTATTTTCCAACATAGGGTATACACTATGTCAACATAGGGTATACACTCCCTAGTTGATGATTTTTCCAACATAGGGTATACACTCCCTAGTTGATGCCAATTAAGGGTATACACTCCCTAGTTGATGCCAATTAAGGGTATACACTCCCTAGTTGATGCCAATTAAGGGTATACACTCCCTAGTTGATGATTTTTCCAACATAGGGTATACACTCCCTAGTTGATTTTATTTTCTAACATAGGGTATACAATTCCTAGTTGATTTTAGTTGATGCCAACATAGGGTCTCCAACCCCTAGTTGATTTTACTTTTAGGCATAGGGTATACACTCCCTGGTCTACAATAACTCTAGGTTCACTATTCCCGGCTTTTCATCGTTTTCCATAATAAAGTAGCATAGATTCCGTCGCAATAACTCACGAAATTTTCCTAGTGAAAATTGGGGCAGGAAATTTCGTTCGTTCGTTTTGATTTTGAGCAGATTACAATTTAGGACAATGGATTTGAGACGACCAAAAGAAGACGTCCCAATTCAGAGTAAAAGAAAAAAAGAAAAGGAAAGAGTTGAACTCCAAAGTACAGAGGCGGAAAAGATGTGACCGCTCAAGACAAGATTAAACTCATAAGTGGTACATGTCCTTTCTTGACCCAAAAATGCTGAAAAGATTGAGCCAGCACCTACAACTAACGAGCATCAAGGACCGGATAGAGTCTGTATAAAAGTAGCCAAGACTCAAGATCAGACTTCAGAGGGGCAGATGTGAGTACGTGATTTTTCACCCGCCATATTACTCTTACAAAATTCGATATAATAATTTAATTAATTGTGAATTGGTTGCATTTGGCATATTCATAGCTCTTTTTTTAAGATTATTAAAATTGCATAATTAGGTGCAATACTATGTTCAAGGAATTACAAATTTATTATTTAAACGAATTAAATAACAAACAGATAGTGACTAATTCATGTAATGTAGTTTTAATAGCTAATTGCTAAAAATTAGTCACTTTTTCGAAAGAATTGTGAAAATTGATTTTTTAATATATGAGTGTCAAATGGTTTGTCTTACCCTTATTTAGTTTAACAATTAACCTATAACTAAGACAAAATTAAATTAGAACCAATTGCTACATCTTATTATTGAATTAGACCCAAACCAAGCTTAAAATCAGACTTAGGCTAATTTTCCCAGGTCCAAAGCTTCTCTATACACACCCAACGACCAAGGCCCAAACATAAACCCATCCGCCCCTACACTACCCAAATGACCCCGTTTAAGTAAAAATTAATCCTAGTCGTTGATTTAGTGGGATCCAACGGCTGGGAACTAAGGCTTAATTGGTATATAACTGTTTCAAGTAACCCCCTACCCCTTTTCGCCTAAAGTCTAATCCCCCCCCCCTATTCCCCATACGTCTCTCCCTCTTCTCTCTTCACCTCACCGTAGCCGTCGTCCCCCGCCTTATCTCCATCGTTCCTCCGATGTGCTCCGCCAGCCGGAAATGGCCTCCGGCGGCGGAGCTCAACAAAACTCCACCAAAATTTCATCCTACAATCTTCTCTTCCTCCTCAATCACCTCTTACCATCAGTTTCCCCAAAAACTCACCCTAAAATGAGAAATTTCAGATCTAAAAAAACACTGAAACCCTATTGTTCACCCCCTCGTCGATTGAAAGCAAATCAGTGGCTCAGATTAACGTGAGTCACTTGCTCTCCACAAGAGCAAGTGATTCACGTGGGTTTGATTCCATTCAAACCTCGTCGAAGTCTGGTCAAACTCCGGTCAGCCGCTGGAATTCGGCCAATTTGTTCCAACTTAACCAGGTACCTCTCCTCCCTCTGTTTTTGTTTAGATAACCAATTACCTAGCCTAAATCCTGTCCTAGGCCGTCTTAATCATAAAGTCTGAAAATCTGAACTTAGGCTTGCTAGATTTGTTGAGATTAGCATGCTTTGCTCGTCTTAGTTGATTTCTTAGGGACAAGTTCATGTTANAAGCCGAACTTAAATGAAACATAACCGGTTAACCTGCGTAATTTAGAAGAGGTCCGAGAAACCATGATAAGCATCCACACTGATGAAAGAACTAGGAACGCTCTGATCCAACTTCTATTCGAATTCAAAGATGTGTTTGCCTGGTCTTATGATGACATGCCCGGACTAAGTGTTGACCTGGTGGTGCACAAATTGCCGACCTACCCCGGTTATCCACTCGTCCAACAAAAGCAAAGGAAATTTGAAACAGACATGAGTGACAAAATCAAAGAAGAGGTCACTAAATAATTAAAAGAGAGAGTAATCCGAGTGGTCCAATACACCACCTGGCTGGCCAACGTGGTCCCGGTACCTAAGAAATAAGGGAAAGTCAGAGTGTGTCGACTATCAAGATTTGAATAAGGCAAGTCCCAAAGATAACTTTCCACTGCCAAACATCCATATCCTGGTTGACAATAGTGCTAAACATGAGGTACATATTTTCGTGAATTGTTACGCTGGGTATCACCAGGTCTTAATGGATGAAGAAGATGCAAAAAAGACGCCTTTCACCATACCCTGGGGCACGTATTGCTACCGAGTCATGCCATTCGGTCTAAAGAACGCTGGGGCAACTTATATGAGGGAGATGACCGCCATTTGCCATGACATGATGCATCAAGAGATTGAGGTGTATGTGGATGATGTGAATATCAAATCCAGGATGCAAGACGACCATGTGCAGCATTTGAGAAAATTCTTTGAACGTCTACACAAGTATGATTTGAAATTAAATCCAGCAAAGTGTGTTTTCGGGGTTCCATTTGGGAAGTTGTTGGGGTTTATAGTCAGTCGACGGGGCATTGAGCTGGACCTAACGATGATAAAATCTATTCAGGATCTTCCACCTCCAAAGACCAAGAAAGAGGTAATGAGTTTGCTGGGTATGTTGAATTACATCAACAGGTTCAGCGCTCAGTTGACATCCACATGTGAGCCTATATTCAAGTTGTTGAAGAAAGATGCAGCGATTAAATGGACGGACGAATGCCAAGACGCTTTCAACACAATCAAAGAATATCTATCGAATCCGCCAGTATTAGTCCCACCAGAACCAGGAAGGTCTTTGTTCTTATACTTGACAGTGTTGGAAAATTTCTTCGGGTGTATTCTCGGGCAGCATGATGCAACCGGTAAGAAGGAACATGCCATATATTACCTAAGCAATAAATTCACAAGCTATGAAGCAAAGTATACATTGCTGGAAAGAACTTGTTGCGCTTTAACTTGGGTTGCTCAGAAGCTCCGGCATTATTTGTTGGCTTATACCACCTATCTCTTCACTAGGCTGGACCCTTTGAAGTATATATTCTTAAAGCCAATGCCCACCGGGAGATTACAAAAGTGGAGAATTTTGCTCACCGAATTCGACATAGTCTATGTCACCCGCATGGCAATGAAAGCTCAAGCCTTGGCGGATAACCTGGCAGAAAATCCTGTCGATGACGACTATTAGCCTCTAATAACTTACTTCCCAGACGAGGAAGTCAATTCAGCGGAGATAATTCCTGAATACACCAATAATTGGAAAATGTTCTTTGATGGGGCCGTAAATGCAAAATATGTCGGGATTGGGGCAATCTTGATTTCGCCCACCGGGCAACACCACCCGGCCACCGCCCGTCTTCGTTTCTTCTGTACAAACAATACTGCTGAATATGAAGCATGTATAATGGGAATGAATATGGAAATTGACATGGATGTAGATGAATTATTAATCATAGGAGATTATGACTTGATCATCAAGCAAGCTCAACGAGAATTGAAAACTCGAGATGTTAAACTCCTTCCATATAGACAACATGTGGAAGATCTTGGCAAGCGATTCAAAGCTGTCGAGTTCAGGTATATCCCTCGATGCCATAATGAGTTAGCTGATGTACTATCCACCCTGGCTGCAATGCTGCCATACCCGGGTAATGCCCACATTGACCCCTTGGAGATTCAAATACGGGAAAGACATGGTTATTGCAGCACGATCGAAATAGAGCCCGATGTTCATGCATGGTATCATGATATCAAAAGGTTCTTGAAAACAAAAGAATATCCGGAGCAGGCCAACGCAAACCAAAAGGGAACCATCCGAAGGCTCGCCAACAGTTTCTTCCTAAGTAGGGAAGTACTGTATAAAAATACTCCCGATTTGAATCTATTGAGGTGTGTAGACGCTAAAGAAGCCGAGAAGATTATGAACGAGGTGCATTCAGGAGTATGCGGCCCCCACATGAACGGGTATGTCCTCACAAAGAAAATCCTGCGGGAAGCATACTACTGGATGACCATGGAGAAAGATTTTTTCAGCTTCGTCCAGAAATGCCATAAGTGTCAAATACATGGCGATTTGATCCATGCACCGCCTTCGGAGTTGCATCCCATGTCAGTACCCTGGCCATTTGTTGCTTGGGGAATGGATGTCATCGGGTCGATCGAGCCAAGAGCCTCAAACGGGCACAAATTTATTCTAGTTGCTACCGACTATTTCACAAAATGGGTCGAGGCAGTCACATTCAAGGTTGTCACTAAGAAAGCAGTGGTGGATTTTGTGCACTCCAATATCATTTGTCGTTTTGGTATCCCAAAAACTATCATTTACGACAATGCTGCAAATCTGAACAGTAACTTAATGAGGGAAGTATGTGAACAATTCCATATCACACACCGAAATTCCACCCCTTACCGGCCCAAAGCCAATGACGTCGTTGAAGCAGCGAACAAAAACATCAAGAAAATCCTTAGGAAAATGATTCAAACTTCTTGCAATGGCATGCGAAATTGCCTTTCGCGTTATTGGGATATCGCACGACCGTTCGCACATCGGTTGGAGCTACGCCTTATCTACTAGTTTATGGAACTGAAGCCGTAATACCCGCAGAATTTGAAATTCCTTCCCTTCGGATAATTGTCGAAGCAGAAATTGAGGATGAAGAATGGGTCAAAACCCGGTTTGAACATTTAACTCTGATCGATGAGAAACAAATGACTTCAGTTTTCCACAGGCAGTTGTACCAACAAAGAATGGCCCGCGCCTACAACAAGAAAGTGCGGCCTAGGAACTTCGAAGTGGGGCAACTTGTCCTAAGACGTATCCTCCCACACCACGAAGAGGTGAAATGAAAATTTGCGCCGAATTGGAAAGGTCCATACATCATAAGGAAACCACTGCCAAAATGAGCATTGTACTTGGGGGACATCGAAGGAAATGACCCTGAAACCGCCGTCAATGCAGATGTAGTCAAAAGGTACTATGTTTGACCTTTTCATAATGTGGATGCTCACGATCGAAATGACAAAGGCTTTCATTCACGCTACCATAAACACTACCCAATCTTGTAAACCTTTTGATCCAGTTACTTTTCCTTGATTACCCTCTTTGGAACCTGAAAGATGTTGAAAAACAATGATGAAAAATGAAAACAAAAGAAAAAGCAAAACAAAATGTCCCATGAACTATGTTCGACTTGATTCCGAAAGGATACGTAGGCATCCTCTCCCTGGGATTCAGTCACACCAAAATAAAATTCCATATTTCCCCAAGAGTTTTAGCCGGGGCAAATGTTTTGTTTTCGCCTAAAAAGTTCCAAAGTTGTAACTCGATCCAAATTCTTTCTACCCAAAATCATGTTCAAGTCCTTCTGATCAATTGGCAAAGATGTCTAGAGTTGGAGGAGGCAGATGTTTGAAGCTGATACGAGCAATGAGAGAAATTAAAATGAGAGAGTCTTATCGGTGAAAACCCACACGGGCACCGTGAGGCGACGGTAAGCAGAGAAAATTTCACGAGAGAGTCTTGTTAGTGAAAACTCGCAAAGAGCACCACAAGGCGATGGTAAGAAGAGAAATGAGAGAGGTTAGTTGGCGAAAACCCGCAAAGGGAACCACTAATCAAAAAGGATAATGGATCACTGACATGGACATAGTCCGGGGCAAGGTTTCTCGATCTCGAGGCGATACTTGTGATGAATTTCTGAGAGTCGGACAATCTACACGGATCAGGCATCTAGTCTAAAAGGCATGTCATGTTCCACATGCACTCCAGATAAGTCATTCCTTCCTCCCCCCCGAAAGGGATATCTTTCGTTTAAATTCATTGTCCATTCTGTCATTTATTTTCTTTTAAATCCCTTTCGGTCTAACTCTGTTTCCGAAACTAAGGCAAAGAAAGAATAGAAAGACTGATTTAAAGGGTTCTCATTTGACACGGGCTAATATGCAAAAGGCACCCAGCCTCGTCAGAGGCGTCAAGTCAATCCTGATCGGCCTTAGCAGCCGACGCTCCAAACTCAAAACCTTTGAAAACAGAAAATCAAATCAAAGCGCCTATAAAGGCAGAGGAAATTGAAAGGTGGAGCCCCACATGGCTAACTATCTCGGCAAAAGTTTGAAAAGCCGAAGTACTCCTACTGCTCTAAAGCAGAAATGGAAAGCCGATAAAGGCAAAATAAAATCAGAAAGGTTAAGTCCCACGCGACTAGCTGTTGTGGCAAATCTAATGAGCCTGAATTTTACCGACGCTCCGGAAACCCAAAAACAAGTGAAAGGCCAACAAAGGCAGAATAAAGTTGAAATGTTGGGTCCCACGTGACAGATCACCATGATAAAATCTAGAAAGCCCCAATCCCCAGCAAACAAGCAAGCGGTTGAGATCTTAGACAAAGGGGCTGAGATCAAGCAGTTTGAAATAATCAAGGCTGCAAAACCAACCACCGTTTCAAACTAACAAATTGTTCTTTGTTTGAAAATATGAAACATGTGCACTCAAAAGCAATCGTGCAAGAAGCAGGTGCAACCAGAAGGAATTCTGCAAGAGCTAGAAGGAGCTCTGCAGCATTGACTCCAAAGAATGGTAAGTTTCCTCCTAAAATCTTTTCCTGCATGCATAAAAAAATTATAAAAAAAAAGGAGAGAAAAAGGAAAGAAAAAAGAAGAACCGAAATTGAAAATGATTCAAACCTAAAGTAAAATAGGGCCTCCTATCCCCAACTACACATTTTTCCAACATAGGGTATACAATCCCTAGTTGATTTTACTTTCCAACATAGGGTATAACTCCCTAGTTGATGCCAACATAGGGTATACACTCCCTAGTTGATGATATAGTTGATTTTGTTTTCCAACATAGGGTATACACTCCCTAGTTGATGCAAACATAGGGTATACACTCCCTAGTTGATGATTTTTCCAACATATGGTATACAATTCCTAGTTGATTTTATTTTTCAACATAGGGTATACACTCCCTAGTTGATGCCAACATGGGGTATACACTCCCTAGTTGATGATTTTTCCAACATAGGGTATACAATTCCTAGTTGATTTTATTTTTCAACATAGGGTATACACTCCCTAGTTGATGCCAACATAGGGTATACACTCCCTAGTTGATGATTTTTCCAACATAGGGTATACACTCCCTAGTTGATCCCAACATAGGGTATACACTCCCTAGTTGATGATTTTTCCACCATAGGGTATACAATCCCTAGTTGATTTAATTTTCCAACATAGGGAATACACTCCCTAGTTGATGACAACATAGGGTATACACTCCTTAGTTGATGATTTTTCCAACATAGGGTATACACTCCCTAGTTGATTTTATTTTCCAACATAGGGTATACAATCCCTAGTTGATTTTACTTGATGCCAATATAGGGTCTCTAACCCCTAGCTGATTTTACTTTTAGGCATAGCGTATCCACTCCCTAGTCTACAATAACTCTGGGTGCACTGTTCCCGACTTTTCATCGTTTTCCATAATAAAGTAGCATAGATTCCGTCGCAATAACTCACGAAATTTTCCTAGTGAAAATTGGGGCAGGAAATTTTGTTCGTTCGTTTTGATTTTGAACAGATTACAATTTAGGACAATGGATTTGAGACGACCAAAAGAAGACGTCCCAATTCAGAGTAAAAGAAAAAGAGAAAGGGAAAGAGTTGAACCCCAAAGTACAGAGGCGGAAATGATGTGATCGCTCAAGACAAGATTAAAGTCATAAGGGGTACATGTCCTTTCTTGACCCGAAAAAGCTGAAAAGATTGAGCCAACACCTACAACTAAGGAGAATCAAGGACCGGATAGAGTCTGTATGAAAGCAGCCAAGACTCAAGATCAGACTTCAGAGGGGAAGCTGTGAGCACGTGATTTTTCACCCTTCATATTACTCCTACAAAATTCGATACAATAAGTTAATTAATTGTGAATTGGTTGCATTTGGCATATTCATAGTTTCTTTTTTGTAAGATTATTAAAATTGTATAATTAGGTGCAACACTATGTTCAAGGAATTATAAATTTATTATTTAAACGAATTAAATAACAAACAGATAATGACTAATTGATGTAATGTAGTTTTAATAGCTAATTGCTAAAAATTAGTCATTTTTTCGAACGAATTGTGAAAATTGATTTTTTAATTTATGAGTGTCAAATGGTTTGTCTTACCCTTAATTAGTTTAATAATTAACCTATAATTAAGACAATATTAAATTAGAACCAATTTCTATATCTTATTATCAAATTTACCCAAAACAAGCTTAAAATCAGACTTGGGCTAATTTGCCCATGTCCAAAGCTTCTCTATACACACCCAACGGCCCAGGCCCAAACTTAAACCCGTCCGCCCCTACACTACCCAAATGACCCCGTTTAAGTAAATTAATCCCAATCGTTGATTTAATGGGCTCCAACGGCTGGGAACTAAGGATTAATTGGTATATAACTGTTTCAAGTCACTCCCTACCCGTTTTCGCCTAAAGTCTAAACTCCTCACCCCCCCCCCCCCCCCCCCACATTCCCCATACGTCTCTCCCTCCTCTCGCTTCACCTCACCGGAGCCGTCGTGTGATGACCCAAAAGGTCATCTTACATAATTTAAGCGTTATCT
This sequence comes from Nicotiana undulata, assembly GCA_005239495.1. Lineage (NCBI taxonomy): Eukaryota > Viridiplantae > Streptophyta > Magnoliopsida > Solanales > Solanaceae > Nicotiana > Nicotiana undulata. The sequence goes on along the minus strand of ML279988.1, from coordinate 1,399 downwards.
GTGTTCCGAGACTCCGAGAGCCTCTGTTAGTCTCACCTCGTTATGCGTGCGCAGCCCGGGCGTGTAGCCGGGAAGCTATTATGTGAAAAGTTGATAAAAATGAGTTTTGATAATTAATGAATGAATATAGTTGACTTTGGTCAACATTTCTGGTAAACGGACCCGGACCCGTGATTCGACGGTCCCGGAGGGTCCGTAGGAAAATATGGGACTTGGGCATATGCTCGGAATCAAATTCCGAGGTCCCAAACCCGAGAAATGAATTTTTAAAGAAAATTATTTTCTGAAAATAATAAAGGATCTTGATAATGAATGATTTCGTGAAAACCATGTTGTCGGGCCCGTATTATGGTTCCGGAGCCCGGAACAAGTTTATTATATGTTATGTGACTTATCTGTGGAATTATGTGTAAAACGGATTTGAAATGAGTGGTTTCAGATCAAAAATGAGACTTTGAGGTTTTAAAGAACTAGAAATGTAGCTTGGAAAGTAGTGTCATGTTCCCGAGGTCCGAATGAGATTCCGAGACCGGGAATAGTTTCGTGGTGTTAATTATGACTTGTCTGCAAAGTTTGAAGTTGTTCCGAGCAGTTTAGGCCGGTTCGGCGTAATGAAGTGAATTCTAGAATTCTAAAGTTCTTAAATTTGATTAATTGGATTTTGAGGTTTTATTATGTGTTTTTGATGATATTTTGATGATTTAAAATCTTGGACAGGTTCGTATGATGTTTCGGGAGTCGTGTGTGTTTTTGGTTTTGAGCC
>ML279987.1:1663-39481 GCA_005239495.1 Nicotiana undulata | reverse complement strand
AAATTTGGGGGATTAGGGCTTGAAATTGGAGAGCTTAATGTGAGGATTTGAGGGGCCATTTGTTGTGGAATTTTGATGTATTTGGTATGTATGGACTCATGGGAGTATAAGAATTCTAGTTTTGCGATTTTTATCGGATTCCGAGACGTGGGACCGGGGATCGGGTTTGGTCAATTTCGAGATTTTTTATGAAATTTGATTATTTTCGCGTGGGTTTTGTTCTTTTAGTGTACATTGATGATATGAGTCTGATTTTTAATAGATTCAGGGCGATTTTAGGCCGAGTCGAGCGGCAAGGGCATCATGGAGTAGATTTTCATCCGGTTTGAGGTAAGTAACACTTTCAAACTTGGTTCTGAGGGTTCGAACCCCGAACGATATGTTATATGATTGTAATTCAGATGACGTGCATGCCAAGTGACAGGCGTGGGTGCATGAACCGTGAGAATGGTAACCTGGATTCATTCCATTGCTCTGTTTAGTGACTCTCTTGCTGATATCCGCACTACTGTCAATGTGATTAAATGCAAACATGCTAGAAATCATACTAGATAATATGTTAAAGCCTCATGCCAATACCGTTGAGACCCGAGTGGTCGCTTATTACTATCATCATGTATTTCATTGATGTTATTTACTTAGTTTTGTTATTGCATATCATATCATGTCTCAGTCTCGAAAATTGTTGTTTTACACATTTTATCCTTGATTCGGGCTAGTTTATGCATTGTGAGCCCGTGTGAGCGAGACTGGAGAGTGATGACTGAGGGCCTGATATTGTGTGACAGTTATGGGATTGGGCTGCAAGCCGCAACAAGTACATTGATTTATGCCTGGATCTGGCATGATAGCACTTGGGTTGTAGGATCCCCTCCGGAGTCTTTAACACACCCCCAGTGAGCCCAGTGATAATATTGAGGGATGGATCTTCCCGGGACATGAATATTGTCTGAGTGTTTGTATCCAGAGATGGATCTTCTCCGTGAGGCTGGATTGGCCTTCCTCAGTACTGAGTGACTATTGTCACATGTGTATATACTCCGGGATGGATCTTCCCTGGGCCATGGGAGCAATATACAGTACTGAGTGGACTTGCATGTGAGAGTGGGAGAACATTGTGCGTTTCATACAGTTGATGCATTGGCATGTAGAGTATCCTAAGTTATATATGATTTACTGTTCGAACCTGTACTTATCCTGTCATTTTGAACTATTAGATAACTGTGAGCATGCCTAAATACTGTACACTGATTCTTGTTACAAATACTGAGGTTTAATTCGTCACTACCTCTCAGCCCACAGTTTGGTTCCGTTACTTACTGAGTTGGTGTACTCACGTTACCTCCTGCACCTTGTGTGCAAATCCAGGTACAACGGGACCCAGTAGCGGTTGCTGATTGTTAATAGAATTCCAGCCGGATTCTTCGAGGTAGCTGCTGGCATCACAACCTCGTTTTCTCGTTCCTTATCTTCCTTGTTGCACTTTATTATTTCACACAGTGTTTGTCCACTTTTATATTTCGACATTTGTAGTGGTATCAGCTCATGAATCGATGACACCAGTGTTGGGACTTATTTTGTGTTTTACTGATAATTGACTTTTCAAACATCTATGAATGAGATTTTTAATATAAATATATGGTTTTCTTGAAAGACATTAAATTAGTTGAACTGTGTGGCTTGCCTAATTTCACGATAGGCGCCATCACGACCGGGGCAGTTTTGGGGTCATGACAAGTTGGTATCAGAGCCTAGGTTACATAGGTCTCACTAGTCATGAGAAGGTTTAGTAGATTCTTGCGGATCAATACGGAGATGTCTGTACTTATATTCGGGAGGTTGCAGAACCCTTAGGAAAAATCTCACATTCTTGAATTCTTGTCGTGCGAATATGTTGATTCTGGTAACAAAACTTCTGTTGTTTCATTCTCTCACAGATGATGAGGACACGTGCTACCGAACAGGGCGATCGGCCATTAGTGGGACCCACGAGAGGTCGAGGTCGCGGTCGAGGCCGTGGTAGAGGTAGGGTTGCAGCCGCGCACCTGCCAGGGCGGTACCTATAGACAACCTGTTATTCCAGATCAGGTCCCAGCCACAGATGTTCCAGCGGGACCGACCTAGGCACTGGTTGTGCCTATTGTTATTCCAAGTCTTCAGGAGACCTTGGCCCAGATTCTGACCGTGTGCACCAGTCTTGCATAGGCAGTCGTTGTTTCTACTACAACCGCTACTTCTCAGGACGGGGGAGGCACCAAGACTCTTGCCGCCTGTACACCTAAGCAGGTTGTTCAGAGACTTCAAACACCGGGGGCAGCTCCAGCCCAACCAGTTGTACCTGTTCAGGATTTTGTGGTTCCCTTCATGCCAGATGACGAGCAACATAGTTTGGAGAGATTTGGTAGACTTCAGCCTCCGACTTTCAGAGGTGTTGAGGCCGAGGATGCCCAGGGGTTCTTAGACAAGAGTTAGAGGATGCTTCGTACAACAGGGATATTGGAGACTAGTGGGGTCTCGTTTACTACTTTCCAGTTTTTGGGAGCTGCCTTTACTTGGTGGGAGGCTTATGAGAGGCGTAGGCCTGTTGATGCAGCGCCCCTTACTTGGCAGCAGTTTTCCACTCTCTTCTTAGAGAAGTATGTACCACAGTTCCGTAGAGAGGAGCTGCGCAGATAGTTTGAGCAGCTGTGTTAGGATGATATGACTGTGACACAGTATTAGATGAGGTTTTTGGAGCTAGCCCCTCATGCTATTGAGTTGGTTCCTAAAGAGAGAGAGAGAGGATCAGAAGGTTCGTGGATGGCCTCACCTATCAACTTCGTATTCTTATGACCAGAGAGAGGGTATCAGGTGCTACTTTTGAGCAGGTTGTTGATATTTCCCGAGATATTAAGTCAGTTTGTCGTCAGGAGCGAGAGGAGCGAGAGACTAAGAGGCCTCGGGGATCAGGTAGCTTTGGTAGTGTTCCCTCCAGGGGTTAGTTTCAGCATAGCATAGGCCGCCCATTTAGGCCTGCTCAGCCAACTCGCCCAGCTTACAGTGGTGCATCATCGGGGCATGGTCCCCGTAGTTCTCGTCCGGGCCGCTCATCATTTGGTGCCCTTCCAGCCTAGAGCTCATCACGTGCACCATCGATTTAGGGTTCATTTATACCTTGTTCTTATAGTGGTTATCTTGGTGCTAGGGTTTCCCTTCAGTCCCCATCCGTTATTTGCTGAGAGGGGTTGATTTGAGTGTGGAGATCTAGGTCATATGAAAAAGTTTTATCCCCGTCTTTCAGGAGGTTCATCCCAACAGAGGAGTTAGCCATCAGTTTCGGCACCAGTCACTTCACTACCCGCCCAACCAGCTAAGGGTGGGGGTCAGAGAACTAGAGGCCGCCCTAGAGGGGGAGGTTGATCAGGTGGTTTCCAGGCTCGGTTGTTTGTACTTCTAGCTAGACCAGATGCTATGGCCTCAGATGAAGTGATTACAGGTATTGTTTCAGTTCTTCACCGAGATGTTTCGGTCTTATTTGATCCTAGTTCCACATATTCCTATGTTTTGTCATATTTTTCTCGATTTCTGGATATGCCCCGTGAGTCTTTAGTTACATTTGTTCATGTGTCGACTCCGGTGGGTGATACTATTATTGTGGACCGCGTGTATCAGTCATGTGTGGTATCTATTGGGGGGTCTGGAGACCCAAGTGGATCTGTTATTACTTAGCATGGTTGACTTTGATGTGATATAGGCATGGATTGTCTATCTCCGTGTCATGCTGTTCTAGATTGTCACGCTAAGACCGTGACCTTAGCGATGTCGGGTTTCTGAGGGTTGAGTGGAGGGGTTCTATTTATTATGTGCCTAGTAGGGTGATTTCATACCTGAAGGCTCAGCGCATGGTGGAGAAAGGGTGTTTATCTTATTTGTCTTTTGTGAGGGATGTCAGTGCTGAGACCCCACCCCTACTATTGATTCAGTTCCTGTAGTCTGTGATTTTTCGGATGTCTTCCCTGCAGACCTGCCGGGCATGCCACCTGACAGGGATATTGATTTTGGTATCAATTTGGTTCTAGGCACTCAGCCTATTTCTATTTCACCGTATTGTATGGCACCAGTAGAGTTGAAGGAATTGAAAGAGAAGCTTCAAGAACTCCTAGATAAGGGGTTCATTCGGCCTAGTGTGTCACCGTGGGGTGCACCGATGTTATTTGTGAAGAAGAAAGATGGTTCCATGAGAATATGTATTAACTAAAGGAAGTTGAACAAGGTTACAGTCAAGAATAAGTATCCTTTGCCTCGCATTGATGATTTGTTTGACCAACTTCAGGGAGCCAGGGTATTCTCTAAGATTGATTTGAGATCTGGGTATCATTAGCAGAAGATTAGGGATTCTGATATTCCTAAGACAACTTTCAGGACCCGTTATGGCCACTATGAGTTTTTGGTGATGTCTTTTGGGCTGAACAATGCCCCAGCCGCGTTCATGCATTTGATGAACAACGTATTTCAGCCTTATTTGGACTCCATTGTTATTGTGTTCATTGATGACATCCTGGTGTACTCTCATAGCCAGGAAGAGCATGTTCAACATTTGAGAGTGGTATTGCAGAGATTGAGGGAGGACAAACTTTATGCGAAATTCTCCAAGTGTGAGTTTTGGCTTGGCTCAGTAGCTTTCTTGGGACACGTGGTGTCCAGTGAGGGTATTCAGGTTGATCCAAAGAAGATAGAGGCGGTGCAGTGTTGGCCCAGACCGTCCTCAGTTACAAAGATTAGGAGCTTCTTTGGTTTGGCGGGCTATTACTGATAACTAGGGATTTTACCTTGTTCTATACTCTAACTGCTTAGGTTTTGGATACATTTGTACATAAAATATCCCCAAAAGCTTACAGGTTGTGCTTGTTGCAGGATTGAGCCAAAATGATGACAAACAGTCAGAAACCTGCTCAAAAAGGAGTGAATCTTGAACAAGTACCAAGAGCATCAAAAGGGCTACCTCAAGTGACCACCGCGGCCGCGGTCCAATCTTCGCGGTCCGCGGTGGTAAAGTTCAGAGAAGACCTTTCAAGGAAAAGTCAACCGCGGCCGCGGTCCAATCTTCGCGGTCCGCGGTGGTAAAGTTTAGAGATGCCATTTCAAGGCCAAGTCAACCGCGGTCGCGGTCCAATCTTTGCGGCCCGCGGTGGTGAAGTTCAGAGAGGTATTTTGAAGGCTAAAGTCCACCACGACCGCGGTCCAATCTTCGCGGTTTGCGGTGGTGAGGTTCAGAGGATAGAATTTTGAAGGCAAAGGGTTACGCGGTCCGCGGTCAAGAAGACTCAAAGACTCAACAACTGAAGCCAAAGCAGTCCACCGTGTACCACGATCGCTTTTATGCGGTCCGCGGTAACCTCGCAGGGGTATTTTTTTCCGGAATTTTGGTTGGGTATAAATAGCTTTTTTTGTATTTTTTTAGGGTACGCTGAGTATCAGCAACAGTGGGCAACTCGTGAATAGTCTATTTTCATCTTTTGTTGCAATTTTAGCTTCTTTTCAATATTGAATCTTCTTATTTTATTTTATAAATTAATCATATGGGTTTTGCTTCATCTATTTATGTGATTTCTTCATTGATTATGAGTAGCTAAACCCATTAGCTAGGGTTGTGGCTCAACCCAAGTGTGGGTAATTAATGAGTTCTCTAAATTAAGGCTTAGGTGTTTATGAGTGATGGATATTGGGTTGATTTATGGTTTTATTGTTAAAATTGGTCATTGCAAACACCAATTGGTGTTCAATTGACTTGGGTCCTTCTTGAGAAAGAGGACTTGAGTATAGGAAATCAACCCAACAAGGAATTGGGATGAAATCATGAGAATTGATAGTCCCAATTAACGGGTTAAACTTCGAGAGAGTAAAACCCTACTTGAGCCTATATTTCTTGTGCACATTTGACACCCAATTGACCTTGAGAAAGGCAATTAGGCATAGCCACTCAAACTACCGAGAGGTATAGAGTGAGTAACTTTGGAGCATTCGGCTATATCATAAATTCCCCGAATAACATTGCCTTAGGTATTAGAATCCGTTAATTACTTGCCTAGGTAGAAGTCATAACCCTAGTGCCTTTATCCAAATAGAAAACAACCTAAAAAGACATTAGTAGTTCAATTTCAATCATTATTCGTATAAATCATAGTTATAGTATAAAACCAACAATCATGAAAAGTGTAATCAAGAACACGAACCATTGCTAGATCACTTAGAAACTCACTCCAAACCATAACTCCGTGAGGATTCGATCCCGACCTTTTAGGGTAAAAGCTGCATCGACCCTCATCTTCCTACTCTAATAGTAGTGTGGGTGAGAGCCGATCACTTTTTGGCGCCTTTGCCAGGGAGTTATACGGTGTTGATTATCTACGTGAATAGTAGTGTTAAGTGTTTTTCTTTCCTTTTTCTATTAACATGTGTGTTGAATCATTTCAGTTCTTATGGCGGATCCTTTGGAAAACATCGTGGAGGAGGTATATGACAACCAAGAAGAGGAAATAAACCAAGTACCTCCTCACAGGCGAGGCCGACCAGCCAATATTAATGAGGACAATCAGGATCCTCCTCCACCTCCAACTGCTAGAGCTGCCCCTCTGGTTCTTCCAAACGAGGGGTATGCTAGTGCCATTGTCCCTCCGAGGATTCGAGCGGGAAATTTTCAGATAACAAATGTGATGCTTACCCTTTTGGAGCAGAGGGGTTATTTCACCGGAGCTGCGCACCAGAATTCTTATAAACATCTCAAGGGCTTCGTGGATACCTGCTGGGGTAGTAAGCAGACGAATGTCTCAGAAGATGCATTAAGACTTCAGTTATTCCCCTTCTCTCTTCAAGGGAAGGCTCTTGACTGGCTCGAGCGGCTTCCCAACCACTCAATATCTACTTGGGATGAGCTCGCGGACAAATTCATTGCTAAATTCTTTTCACCAAGTCATATGGCGGCGCTCAGAGATGAAATCATGGCCTTTAAGCAAGAACCCAACGAGCCTTTGCATGAGATATTGGAGAGATATCGGACCATGGTTAAGGAATGTCCAAACAATGACATGGCTGAAGCCATGATCCAGCAGACTTTCTACCGAGGGATAAACACTGTCAATCAATGTGTGGTCAATCAGTTGGTCAGTGGATTCATCAAATTGAGTTACCCCGAGGCATGTGAGATACTAGATGAGATGGCTGACATATTCGTCATCTTGGAAAATTAGAGCAAACGTACCTCAGGGTGAGACCGGCGTCAATAGTCTTCACAAAGAACTTCAAGAACAGGGGCAAGCAATTGCCGAGCTCACGACCACTATGAACCAACTTTCAAAGGCCTATCTTCAACAATTACAAAGGCCTAAGCAAGTGAATGCCATGGAGGGAGTGAACCAAAGAAGACCCCGGGGAAATTCTAAGCAAAGCAACAATGATCAGGGTGACCAAGGGCCAAGCGGATATAGACAAGAAGATGAATATTATGACCAAGAAGAGGATGTGATGTATGCCAATAACTACCAAGGTCAAGGCAACAGTCAAAGCAACAATCAGAATTGGATAAACCAAGGCAACAATCAAAGTTGGGGGAATCAAAGACAAAGAAATTGGAACAATAACAACAATGCTGGAATCTGGGGGAACAACAATGATCGACAATGTGGGAACAACAATGAGGACAATTGGAGTGGAGGTAACAACAACAACAACAACAACAACTGGGGTGGAAATGGTAACCAGGGGTCGGGATTTCAAAGGCCCCTGATGTACCAACAACCAAGCAATCCACCCCTGTACCAATATCAAGGACAAAGCTCATCAAGCAATGATATGGGGAGAATTGAAAACATGTTCAAGCAGATGATGGAGCGCAATGCAGACTCCGATGCTCAGTTGGCCTCTCACAACACCTCCATTAGAAACCTTGAAGTGCAAATGGGCCAAATTTCTCATGCCTTAAACACACTCCCAAAGGGTGCACTACCAAGTTATACGGTGGTGAACCCCAAGGGTGGAAACAGTAATAATACCGGTCACGCCATGGCGGTGACCACCAGAAGTGGAAAAGGTGGTGAAGCAAGTACTTTGAGGCAAAAGCGAATTATTGTTGATGATGATTAAATGCCCCATGATGAACTACCAATTGAAAATGAGCAAGTGGTGGAAGAGCCAACCACAAGTGACGTGAGAATTGATATACATGATAATGGGGAGGACTTGCAAAGAGACGTGAACCCGTATAGGGAACACGTGATTGATATGCCAGAATAGGTGGTCCCACAAGCCAAGGCACCATTTCCTAGGCCCCCTCCTCCTTACCCTCAACGTTTGGCCAAACAAAAGCAAGAGACTCGGTTCAAGAAGTTTATTGATATGATGAAGAATCTTTCCATCAATGTCCTGTTGGTTGAAGCCTTGGAACAAATGCCCGGGTACGCTAAGTTCATAAAGGACTTAGTCACTAAAAAGAGGTCTATGGAGTGTGAGACAATCAAGATGGCTCACCAAGTGAGTGCTATAGTACATTCCATGGCACCGAAACTTGAAGACCTGGGAGATTTTACCATTCCTTGTGTGGATTTTGCCAAAGCCTTGTGTGACCTTGGGGCGAGTATTAACTTGATGCCATACTCGGTATTTAAAATACTGGGAATCGGGCAACCTAGGGTGACCCCAATGCGTTTGCAAATGGCGAATAGGTCGATGAAGAGGCCCCTAGGGATAATTGATGATGTGTTGGTGTGGGTGGACAAATTTATTTTGCCCGCGGACTTTGTCATTCTTGATTGTTAAGTGGATTATGAGGTTCTCATCATTTGGTGAAGGCCCTTCCTTGCCACGGGGAAGGCCTTGGTTGATGTTGAAGCTAGGGAGCTCACTTTCCGAGTGGGCAATGAGAAGGTGGTATTCCATGTGTGTAAGTCGATGAAGCAGCCCAACAGTACAGAAGTATGCTCTTTTATGGACCTTGTGACTGAGGTTATTATTGATGATGTAGGCTCTATGATCCATGTGGATGATCCAGTAGTGGCTGCCTTATTGGACCACGAGGACACCGTGGTTGATGGTTTTCTTGAAAGTACCAATGCCCTTCAAGGAATGGGTTCTTACTCCTTTGGTCCCAGAAAGCTATCATTGGACTTGGAGAACCGGAAGACTCCACCAATAAAGCATTCAATTGAAGAGCCCCCGACTTTGGAGTTGAAGACACTACCCTCTCACCTCAGGTATGAATATCTTGGTCTCTCTCGTACTTTTCCTGTTATTCTGTCCTCTTGCCTAACCCAATTGCAGGTAGACTCAACTTTAAATGTGCTAAGGAGGAGGAACAAAGCAATAGGATGGACTTTTGCGGACATTCGGGGGATAAGCCCCGCCTTTTTCATGCACAAAATTATCTTGGAGGATGGAGCAAAGCCTTCCATAGAACACCAACGGAGGCTCAATGAGTCAATGAAAGAGGTGGTGAAGAAAGAGATCATAAAATGGCTCGATGCGGGGGTTGTCTATCCAATTTCGGATAGCGCTTGGACTTCTCCGGTCCAATACATTCCGAGAAAGGATGGAATGGCGGTGGTCCAAAATGAAAAAAATGAGCTCATTACTACAAGAACGGTTACCGTATGGTGGGTGTGTATGGACTACCGCAAGCTCAACAAAGTGACCCGCAAGGACCATTTTCCCTTGCCATTCTTGGATCAAATGTTAGATAGGCTTGCGGGTCGAGCTTTCTACTTTTTCTGGATGGGTATTCAGGCTATAATCAAATTTTGATTGCCCCGAAGGATCAAGAGAAGACCACTTTCACATATCCGTATGGTACCTTTGCCTTCACCCGTATGCCTTTTGGACTTTGCAATGCACCCGTCACTTTCCAACGGTGCATGATAGCGATCTTTACAGACATGGTTGAAGATTTCCTTGAGGTGTTTATGGATGACTTTAGAGTAGTAGGGGATTCCTTCGATGAGTGCTTGAGTAATCTTGACAAAGTCCTTGCTCGCTATGACGAAACCAACTTGGTGTTGAATTGGAAAAAAATGCCACTTTATGGTGGAAGAAGGTATAGTGTTGGGTCACAAGATCTCGAAGAATGGTATTGAAGTGGACAAAGAAATTTTTTAAGTGATTTCTAAGTTGCCACCACCAACTTTGGTTAGGGGAGTCCGGAACTTCCTTGGGCACGCCGGGTTCTATCGGCGTTTCATTAAGGACTTCTCTAAGGTGGTCAATTCTTTGTGAAAATTTCTTGAGAAAGATGCCAAATTTCATTTTGATGAAAACTGCATGAGTGCTTTTGAACTGTTGAAGCACAAGCTTACCACAACTCCTATCATCACGGTGTCGGATTGGAACTCTCCTTTTGAGCTTATGTGTGACTCGAGTGATGTAGCTGTGGGGACGGTGTTAGGCCAGAGGGTGAACAAGATCTTCCACCCTATTTATTATGCTAGCAAAACTATGAACTCGGCCCAAATGAATTACACTGTCACAGAAAAGGAGCTTTTGGCAATAGTCTTTGCGATTGAGAAATTCCGTCCTTACTTGATGGGTGCCAAGGTCATAGTTCACACTGACCATGCGGCACTCCGATATCTCATGAACAAAAAGGATTCCAAAGCGAGACTCATGCGTTGGGTATTGTTGCTTCAAGAGTTCGACTTGGAAATTGTTGATAGAAAAGGGTGCGAAAACCAAGTGGCCGACCATCTTTCTCGATTGGAGGAGCAAGGTCGACCTTCTGATGGGCTTGAGATCAATGACAGTTTCCCCGATGAGCAACTTATTTCAGTGTCACTGCAAGAGATGCCATGGTGTGCCGACATTGCCAACTATCTTGTCACAGGTTTTGTCCCTTATGAGATCTCTTCTAACCAAATGAAGAAGCTTAGGAGGGATAGCATGGACTTCTATTGGGATGAGCCATATTTATTCAAGATTTTCACTGATGGTTTCATCCAGCGATGTGTACCAGAAGAAGAACAACGGTAGATTCTTGAGTCTTGACACTCCTCACCATATGGTGGTCATCATGGGGGGGGGGGGGGGAACGACTGCATCAAAGGTGCTGAGTTTTTGTTTCTTTTGGCATTCTTTGTATAAAGATGCCGGTGACTTAGTAAAGAGATGTGATGAGTGTCAGAGGGCCGGGGGAATTTATAGAAAGATGATATGCCCCTCAATACTATTCTCGAAGTGGATATTTTTTATGTGTGGGGTATCGATTTCATGGGCCTGTTTGTTAGCTCTTGTGGGAACACCTACATTCTCGTGGTAATGGATTATGTCTCTAAATGGGTTGAAGCAGTGGCTCTACCCAACAATGAGGCCCGGAGTGTTGTGGCATTTCTCAAGAAGAGAATTTTTACAAGGTTTGGCACGCCTCGTGTAATCATCAGTGATGGGGGTCGCATTTATGTAATAAAGCTTTTGCCACCTTGCTTTCAAAGTATGGTGTAAATCACAAAGTTACCACCTCCTACCATCCCCAGGCGAGTGGCCAAGTTTAAGTCTCCAACAAGGAAATAGAGAGCATATTGTCAAAAACGGTCAATGCAAATAGGACCGATTGGTCAAAGAAGTTGGATGACGCTCTATGGGCTTATAGGACTGCCTACAAAACCCCGATCGATATGTCTCCGTGCCGATTGGTGTTTGGGAAAGCATGCCATCTACCGGTTGAGTTCGAGCACAAGACTATGTGGGCCTTGAGGAAGTTGAACCTTGAATGGGATGTGGCAGTCAACCTTCGTGTGGAGAAGCTTAATGAACTTGAAAAATTCAGATTGCATGCCTACTCCAGTTCGTCCTTGTACAAGGACAAAATGAAGTACCTTCATGATAAGTATGCTTGTGGCAAGGAGTTCAAAGTAGGTGACTTAGTTCTCTTGTTCAATTCTCGGTTACGTCTATTTCCGGGAAAGCTTAAGTCAAAGTGGAGCGGACCTTTTGAAGTGGTGTGTGTGACTCCGTTTGGTGCTCTTGATCTAAAGAACAAAAGTGGGGAAATTTTCAAAGTAAACGGGCACAGGGTCAAGCACTACCTGGGAAAAATTGATGATAGCCATGTGGTGGCACTTCTCCATCTCAAATGAACTTGGTAACATGCGTCATGCCGCGACGTTAAATCAGGCGCTTCCTGGGAGGCAACCCATGTGTCTTTATTTTTGTTTTTCTTTGATTTCTTGGTAGTATAGGACTTTTTTACACTAACTGGTGTTGGGATGTTGTAGGATTATTTTGATGCAGAACAAAATGCTAAGTGTTGAATGTACAGGTCTTTGAAGTTGGCACCGCGACGCAGTTGAATTTTCGCGGTCCGCGGAGCCTTCTTATGTGAAAAACTGCTCTTTGAAGTTTGCTTCGCGGCCGCGGTCCTCATTTTGCGGTCCTCGGAGCCCTAGAAGATGTCCTTGTATCTCTGAAGCAATCTTCGCGGACCGCGGTTGAATTTTTGCGGCCCGCGATGACCATCTGTCAAAGAGCCCAGAAAAATTGAATGACCGTGGTCGCTTTTTCGCGGTCCGCGGTGGGTAAGTGTAGTGGGCCCCAGGTCCCTTCTATAAATAGTCCTCCAGGGCCTCATTTTACACTTTACGCACTTTAACTCTCCAGAGGAAAAATTTTACTGTGTCTCAAGCTTCATATTTTCAAAGTGTGCATTTCATTCATCTCCTCTTCATCTCAACATCTAGTAAGTGTAATTATGATTCATTAACTTCTTAATTTGATTATTTTCTTTATTATTTGGTAGATTTTCTTCTCTTTTTCACCCTTTTTCTTCTCTAAGCCTTTAACCATGTTAGGGTTTGTTCATTATGCTAATTTTAGATCCTTTGTAGTTAATTTCACTGATTAAACACTTAGGGTTTTAACAAATTGTGCATTTGAACTTGAAAATCACTGAAAAATATCCCTAGGTTTTGGTATGAGCGCGGTCCGCGATCACTTTTTCGCGGACCGCGGTGCTTGAACTATACAGTCTCCAGTGTTGACCACGGACCGTGGTCTCTTCTTCGCGGTCCGCAGAGCTTGATTTCAGAGAAGGGGTAATCTAAACCCCATTCCACCGCGGCCGCGGCCGCCTTTTCGCGGTCTGCGGTGTCCATAATCAGAGAGGCCATTCTTCCCCATTCCTTTCACTGCGGACCGCGGTCTCTTTTTCGCGGTTCGCGGTCCCCCTTTTGCAGGTCCTCTGTGCATTATGCAATTCATCTGTGTATCTCTGTTCTATACACTGCTTGGGTACTAACAATGTTTATATGATTTAAACTTGCAGAGAAGTGTCCAATCACGAGGTGGTGGCCGTAAACCTGGTGGCAGGGGAGAGTCATCCCGGGGGAGAGGCCAATGGACAATCAAACTGGCCCCTAGAGTCCGGCAGGTCATGAAAGAGACAAGAAAGGAAATCCGAGCACTGGATAGAGCTGCTTCCCAACCGGGAAGTGAATATGTACCCTCCGAGGGAGAGTCTTCAAAATCCATACTTGAGCACTACCCAGACTTCCCAGAGAGGTTCAGGCTGACCAATGAGCCATATGTCTCTCCCCTTGCCCCAGCACCATCCAATTCTGAGTCGTCTGAAGGCTCAGCAGCAGGGAGTGGCCACACAGACTCCACCTCACCCACAACTTCCCTATCAAGTGAACATTTCGGAGATAAAGCAGCCATAGATGAACCCCAAACAGGGCGTGAACCCCAAGTTGGGGGAGTGGAGAGAACAAGAAACCCAGTGGTGTGGCAAGATAGATTTGACAGTGAGGCAGCTTTTCATAGATTCCGGGAGTGGTGGTTGGAGAGAAAAGTGATCACGGAGCACAGGTTCACCACCGAAGATCTATTGCCACTCAACCCAAATGTGAAGAGGCAATTTAGGGAGAGAAAGGGTTGGGACTACTTCTCTTGCTACCTGCCGGATGCCAACGAACACCTTGTCAAGGAGTTTTACACAAACTTGTCTTTTCTGAAGAAAGACTCCAAGGCAACCATGGTGAGGAATCTCACAGTACCTTTTGATGGGGCAGCATTGAATGCTTATCTAGAGTTTGATGGGGTAGATGACACACAATACCAAGAGAAGTTGGATGCGGGTGATGAGGCCCGTCATTGGCTGGTGGAGCATTTGGCTATCCCGGGTGAAGCCCTGGATTGGTTACAAGCAGGAAAGACCATTCTCAGGAGAACGTTGAATTTTGAGACTAAAGGTTGGGAGACGTTCGTGTGCAACAGGCTTGACCCCACCTTCCATGAGAACTCTATTCCTCTCCAATGGGCTGTATTGATTGCTTATATTATGGAGGGGTACCCAATTAATGTCGGGAATGTCATGTCCACCGTCATCACCCGGGTGGTAAATGAGGGGGATAGCGCTTACCCGTTCCCCAACTTTCTGACCATGTATTTTGAGGATCAACAGGTGGATAAGAGAAGTTTTGATGTGAAGCTGAAAACAAAAGCCCCTTTCTCTTGGTATGATCTACAAAGTGATGACAACCCGAAGAGCAAGAAATTCAAGGGTAAATCCATTGATTTCACTGTCCAGTATGACGAGCCAGTGGTTGTAGTGGAGTCTTCTCAGCCCGAACCCGCCATCCCAGAGAGTGCTCCAGCCCCTCCACTTCAGTAAACCCCGACATTCCTTCATCCCTGGCATATCATCTGACTCTCCACAGACTGAGCCAGTCACTTGCCAGTATCAACAACTGGATGCAGGTAGCTACTTTTAAGTTGTATGTGCTTTCTACGTCTGTGGCAGCCCAGGCTACTCCTCCTCCACCACAGGTACCCCAGTCAGTTGAGGACTCCCTCAAAGGACTTCTGGCCAACCAGAAGAAAATCCTTGACAACCAGAAGAAGATTCTGGATGTTGTTGACTCCCACGAGAAGGCATTGAAGGAGCTTACAAAGGAGACCAAGAGGCTCAAGAAGACCCGTGCATCAAAGGAGTCGGTGAAGGAGATGAGGAAATAGGTGGACAAGCTTAAAGAGGATCACCTGCCATTGGACCTGTTGCTTCAGGAGCCGGCTGCCCAGCCTGAGCAGGAGCCAGAGGTTGAGAGACCAGCGAAGAGGAGGAGGGTGTTGCCCGTACAGAGGGCATTCAGTTAGAGTTGGCAGACCCACCATAGCAGGCCCAGGCCACAGAGGGTGTCTAGTCCCAGGTTCCCCCACAAGCCACAGACCCCGGGACCCATGCATAGGGCCCCACACAGGCAGAGAGCCAATAGGGAGTTTTTCTTTACTCTCTCTCTCCTTTTATTTGAGATTATTTTTCTAGTTAGCATTGGGGACAATGCTAGCTTTTAGGTCGGGGAGTGGTCCTATCTTGATTTTGATTCTGATGGATGACATAATTCAGACAATATTTTTCTTTTTATTATGCTTTATTTTGATTTTGGTATGTAAGTAACTTTACCCTTTCATTACTTTTAGTATTGTTTCACTTTTGGTATGTATATAAAGTTATTTTCCAATGTGTATATTCATCCCCTTATGTATATTTGACTAAACCCCCTCATGTACATATTCATTCTATCTTACACATTTTACTTTCCGCATTTTCCCTTTCTATAGCTTCTTATTTTCCTTTCATAGCTTCTTGTTTTGAATTTTTTGCGTGCAATAAGCCTTTGATTTTCTTAATGCCACGGTTCTTCCCAAAGGTGGAATTTGTGTGAACCGGGTGGCTCTTCCTGAGGATGGATGGTGTGACAACTTTCTTAAGGGTTTGAGTTTGTTTTCCTTTTTGTTTCTTTTTAATAGTTAGTGAATAAAGGTGACTCAAGCAAAGCTTCACTTGGGCCTAACACATTTGCCTTTGATCCCATGGTAAAAAATAAATCGTTGTGTTTAGGATGGTGAAAGTTGTGACCTTGAGACTCTTGTGTTGGCCGATAATCATCAAGTGGTTTTTTGGGACCATTGTGTTGCTCAAAGCATAACTAAGGTCGTTGTGGGCCCCCGACTCTGTTTCTTTAGCGATCCCATAGCTTGAGTGGTGAGAGTTTGAATTGCAAGTCCATGTCCCGTGCCATTAGTCTAGAACTTGCTCTGAATGTTTGTCTAGGCGAAATCATAAGTGAAGTTTGACTTAAGAGATGATTATAGGCTCTCCTTGATCCAAATAGTGAATTGAACATTTCCATAGCCTACCAATGACAAATGTCCCTAGTCAACCCTTTTGATCCTTACACCTTTTTTCTTTCAAAAACCATGTTACAAGCCTTTACCCATTTTAACCCTCTCTTGGCACCCAAATATTTCCTTAACACAAGGTAAAAGCATAAGTTTGGGGTGGAGACGAGGAATTGCAACAAAGTGAAAAAGAAGGTACAAAAGAAAGAAAAGGAAAGGCAATGAAAAAGAAAGAAAAGAGAAAAATCAAAAAGCCAAAAAGAATGAACAAAGTAGAAGAAATAAAGGGAACCAATGGAAGAAATGTGATTCAAGGTGAGGAATGCCTAGAAAGGAGAAAAAGTGATTTGAAAGAACAAAAAGGTGTGACAGTATGTCTCTCCAACCCTCCAGAAAGAGCTAATTGACTCAAAGAGTCAAAGAATGTGAAACAAATGAAGTGCTTAAGGGAAGATTGAACTCACTCTGACCAAATGTTTCCTACATTTAACAAAAAGACTTCATCATGTACCCACAAAAGCCCTATATGATCTTGAGTTGAATGAAACTTACATTAGTGGTGACTTACATAAGGGGCAAGCCTATGGTACTTTGAGCCGGACTTGAGTCTTTTCTTTGAGAGAGATGAGTGAACCCCCATTATCCTCGTTCTGAGCGTTACAATTCTAAAGTGAGGTGCTTAAGGAAAGTTGAGGAGTATGAGTTTGGGTTCCACAATGACCAAAGTGGTAGTAAGAGTTTCATTGATGAGCCGTGTCAACTCTTGATGCTCTTGTATCGCACTTAAATCCATGGTTTTAAAAAGGGTCAAATGTTGTTAATGATTCATTTGCATTGAGGGCAATTGTTAGTCCCAATTGAGGCTAGAAGAGGTTACCTTAGGACATCCAAATTTTCTTGAAACTACTCAAAAATGGGTGGGGCTTATTATGATTGCTTGAGGACAAGCAAAAACTTAAGTTTGGGGGAGTTGATAAAGGGATTTTACCTTGTTCTATACTCTAACTTCTTAAGTTTTGGATACATTTGTACATAAAATAGCCCCAAAAGCTTACAGGTTGTGCTTGTTGCAGGATTGAGCAAACAATGATGACAAACAGTCAGAAACCTGCTAAAAAAGGAGTGAATCTTGAACAAGTACCAAGAACAACAAAAGGTCTACCTCAAGTGACCACCGCGGCCGCGGTCCAATCTTCGTGGTCCGCGATGGTAAAGTTCAAAGAAACCATTTCAAGGCCAAGTCCACTGCGGCCGCGGTCCAATCTTTGCGGCCCATGGTGGTGAAGTTCAGAGAGGTGTTTTGAATGCTAAAGTCCACCGCGGCCGCGGTCCAATCTTCGCGGTCCGTGGTGGTGAGGTTCAGAGGATAGGATTTTGAAGGCAAAGGGTACCGCGTACCACGATCCATTTTACGCGGTCCGCGGTCAAGAAGACTCAGAGACTCAGCAACTAAAGCCAAAGCAGTCCACCGCGGACCGCGGTCGCTTTTACGGGGTCTGCGGTAACCCCACAGGGGTATTTGTGTCCGGAATTTCGGTTGGGTATAAATAGTTTCTTTTGTATTTTTTTTAAGGTACGCTCAGTATCAGCAGCATTGGGCAATTCGTGAATAGTATATTTTCATCATTTGTTGCAATTTTAGCTTCTTTTCAACATTGAATCTTCTTATTTTATTTTATAAATTAATCATATGGGTTTTGCTTAATCTATTTATGTGATATCTTCATTGATTATGAGTAGCTAAACCCATTAGCTAGGGTTGTGGCTCAACCCTAGTGTGGGTAATTAATGAGTTCTCTAAATTAGGGCTTAGATGTTTATGGGTGATGGATATTTGGGTTGATTTATGGTTTTATTGTTAAAATTGGTGGTTGCAAACACCAATTGGTGCTCAATTGACTTGGGTCCTTCTTGAGAAAGAGGACTTGAGTCTAGGAAATCAACCCAACAAGGAACTGGGATGAAATCATGAGAATTGATAGTCCCAATTAACGGGTTAAACATTGAGAGAGTAAAACCGTACTTGAGCCCATATTGCTTGTGCACATTTGACACCCAATTGACCTTGAGAAAGGCAATTAAGCATAACCACTCAAACTACTGAGAGGTATAAAGTGGGTAACTTTGGAGCATTGGGCTATACCATAAATTCCCCGAATAACATCTTTGCCTTAGGTATTAGAATCCGTTAATTACTTGCCTAGGTAGAAGTCATAACCCTAGTGCCTTTATCCAAATAGAAAACAATCTAAAAAGATATTAGTAGTTCAATTGCAATCATTATTAGTATAAATCATAGTTATAGTACAAAACCAACAATCGTGAAAAGTGTAATCAAGAACACGAACCATGTCTAGATCACTTAGAAACTCACTCCAAACCATAACTCCTTGAGGATTTGATCCCGAACTTTTCGGGTAAAAGCTGCACCGACCCTCATCTTCCTACTCTAATAGTAGTGTGGGTGAGAGCCGATCAATTACCGTCTCTTTGTGGAAGGGTTTTCTTCTACTGCTTTTCCCTTGACCAAATTGACTCAGAAGGGAGCTCCGTTTAGGTGGTCAGACGGGTGTGAGGAGAGCTTTGAGAAGCTCAAGGCTGCTTTGACCACAGCTCCAGTGCTAGTCTTGCCATCAGCTTCAAGTTCTTACATCGTGTATTGTGATGCCCTAAGGATAGGAATTGGTTGTGTTTTGATGCAGGAGGGTAGGGTGATTGCCTATGCCTCGCGCCAGTTGAAGACTCATGAGAAGAATTATCTGGTGCATGATCTTGAGTTAGCAGCCATTGTTCACCCCTTAAAGATTTGGCGTCATTATTTGTATGGGGTTCATTGTGAGGTTTTTACTGATCGTCGTAGTCTGCATCATCTATTTAAGAAGAAGGATTTGAACTTTCGTCAGCGGAGATGGTTGGAGCTTCTCAAGGACTATGATATCATTATTCTATACCATCCGGGGAAGGCTAATGTAATGGTCGATGACTAGAGTCACAGAGTAGAGAGTTTGGGGAGTCTAGCATATCTTCCAGCAGCGGAGAGACCATTAGTACTTGATGTTCAGGACTTAGCGGGCCAGTTTGTGAAATTGGATCTATCAGAGCCACACCGGGTATTGGCTTGCGTAGTCTCCAGGCCTTTTCTTTATGACTGTATCAGAGAGCGCCAATATGATGACCTACACTTGCTCATTCTTTAGGATAGGGTCCGGCAGGTGATTCCAGGGATGTAGCTATTGGTGATGATGATGTGATGAGGATGCAGGGTCGGATATTTGTGCCTAATGTGGATGGGATTCGAGAGTTGATTCTTGAGGAGGCCCACAACCGCGAAGATGTACCAGGATCTTAGACAACATTATTCGTGGAGGCGTATGAAAAAGGATATTGTTGGATTCGTAGCTCGGTGTTGCAACTGTCAGTAGGTCAAGTATGAGCACTAGAGACTAGGTAGATTGCATTAGAGGTTGGATATTCCGGAGTGGAAGTGGGACCAGATCACCATGGACTTTGTAGTTGGGCTCCCACGGACTTCGAGGAGGTTCGATGCTATATGGGTTATTGTGGATCGGCTGACCAAGTCCGTGCACTTCATTCCTGTTGGTACTACTTATTCTTCGGAGCGGTTAGCTGAGATTTTTATCTGGGAGATTGTTCGGTTGCATGGTGTTCCGGTTTCCATCATTTATGATAGAGGTATCCAGTTCACATCGCAGTTTTGGAGGGCCGTGTAGAGAGAGTTGGGTACTCAGGTCGAGTTGAGCACAACTTTTCATCCTTAGACGGACGGGCAGTCCGAGCGCACTATCCAGATACTAGAGGAAATGTTGCGCGCTTGTGTTGTTGATTTTGGGGATTCATGGGACCAGTTTCTACCACTCGCGGAGTTTGCATATAAGAAACGTTATCAGTCGAGTATTCAGATGGCTCTGTACAAGGCTTTATATGAGAGGAGGTGTAGATCTCCAGTCGGTTGGTTTGAGCCGGGTGAGGCTAAATTCTTGGGCTCGGATTTGTTATAGGATGCTTTAGATAAGGTGAAGTTGATTCAGGAGTGGCTTCGCACGGCGCATTCTAGGCAGAAGAGCTATGCAGACCGAAAGGTTCAGAATGTATCTTTCATGGTTGGGGATAAGGTTCTGCTGAAGGTGTCACCCATGAAGGGTGTTATGAGGTTTGGGAAGATGGGTAAGTTGAGTCTCTGGTTCATTGGGCCTTTTGAGGTGCTTCAGAGGGTTGAGGAGGTGCCTTATAGACTTGCCTTGACACCCAGCTTATCGAGTGTTCATCCAGTATTTCACGTTTCCATGCTTCGAAAGTATGTTGACGACCCGTCTCATGTTTTGGGCTTTAGCATGATTTAGCTAGAGGGTGATATGACTTATGAGGTGGAGCCAGTAGCTATTTTGGGTCGTCAGGTTCGGAGGTTGAGGTCAAAGGATATAGCTTTATTCAAGGTGCAATGGAGAGGACAACCGGTGGAGGAGGCCATTTGGGAGACCGAGCGGGAGATGCGGAGCAGATATCCACACCTATTTGAGACTCCAAGTACGTTTCTAGACCCGTTCGAGGACAAACGTTTGTTTAAGAGGGGGAGAATGTAACGACCCGGACGGTCGTTCTGAGAGTTTAGCCTCGTTTCCCCTATTTTTTGATTTATTATGTGTTATTCAACTCTTTTATATTGTGTTGGGTCAGTTGGCTCAGGTTCGGAGTGACTGTGGAGAGAAATGACACACTTAGTCTCCTAAGTTGGTGAATTAGTTGGATAAATGGGTAAATGATCTCGGAATTAGGTTTTTATGGTTCGTATAGCTTCTTTAGGTGATTTGGGACTTAGGAGAGGGTTCAGAATGTTTTTCGGAGGTCCGTGGTAGAATTAGGCTTGAATTGGCGAAATTGGATTTTTTGGTAATTTTCGATCGGCAGTGGAAAATTAGTTATCGGGGTTGTAATGGAATTTCGGAAGTTGGGATAGGTTCGTAGTGTCGTTTGTGATGTGTGTGCAAATTTTTGGGTCATTAGGATGTGGTTTGGTTGGTTTCGGCATCGTTGGCGAATTTCGAAAGTTTAGAAATCCTTAGGCTTGAATTTTGGGTTAATTTGGTGTTTCGATGTTATTTGGAGTGTTTAGAGGGTTTGAATAAGTTCGGGTGATGATATATGATGTGTTGGTATATTTGGTTGGGACCCCGAGGGGCTCGAGATTGATTACGGATGGTTAACGGAGGTTAAAAGTTGGAAAATATAACAAAGGTGCTGCTGGTGCTAGTTTACCTATGTGGCCGCACCTGCGGACGGGGAGCCGCAGGTGCGGTTGGCCATGGGCAGATGCAGAAAAGGGAGGTAGGCATGGGAGCGCAGATGCGAAAGTCGGAACTTAAGTCATGATCGCAGGTGCACACCTGGGACTGCAGGTGCGGGTCTGAATGTTCGAGAAATTTTCCGAAGGTACGGTGATCGCTGGGAAGAAAGTATAACAGGTTGCCTTCGTGAATTTTAACTCATTCTTCACCATTTTTGGACGCGTTTGGAGCTTAGGGCAGTAAATTTCAAGAGAAATCGAGGATTATCAATTGGGTAGGTCACTTGGACTTCATTTCTTGTGTTTGTGATGATTTTCCTACTATTTAATCATGAAATTAGTGGAAATTAAGGGAGAAATTTGGGGGATTAGGGCTTGAAATTGGAGAGCTTAATATGTTTGAGGAGCCATTTGTCGTGGAGTTTTTATGTATTTGGTATGTATGGACTCGTGAGACTATAAGGATTCTAGTTTTGCGATTTTTATCGGATTCTGAGACGTGGGCCCGAGGTTTGGGTGTCACGACCCCAAATCAATAAGGGTCGTGATGGCGTCTATCGTGAAACTAGATTATCCCTCTGACAAAATGAAATCAACATATATATATATATATATATATATATGTTGATTTCATTTTGTCAGAGGGATAATCTAGTTTCACGATAGACGCCATCACGACCCTTATTGATTTGGGGTCGTGACACCCAAACCTCGGGCCCACGTCTCAGAATCCGATAAAANATATATATATATATATATATATATATATAGTCTCATATTCTAATAAAGATTCACTTTTTAAGATAAGTTCAGCAAGAATAATAACCAAAGCGATCAAATCTAACACCGCCCCAGACCTCTGGAGTCAACTTTCATGAGCATCTAAAACAGTAAATACAGCGCATAGAAATGTGACTTTGCTACTAATACAGGTCCAAAAGTACGAAAAGTCTATGAACTATGAAAGGAAAGAAGGTAAGATGTGGAAGCTGAGCAGCTACCTCGATCCTTGATCAACTCCAAAGCACGTGAGAAGTCAACTAGCGAGCTAGTCCGGTACTTGGATCTGCACACAGAGGTGCAGGGATTAACGTGAGTACTCCAACTCAGTAAGCAACCAAAGTAACTAAAAACTTGAGTGCAGTGACAAGCATTAACAATTCTTAATTTCACAAAAACCGTAATTCAACTTTTATTAGAAAGGCTTAATATAAAGAAGAGTGAGAAAAAATATAAATTTCACAATGTAATAGCTTTTCAGGCACAGTATCACTCATAACAAGTTCTCTCAGTCACTCGTGACCCCATTATCATAATTCCATGCTCACACTCAGCACTCTCACTCAACAAGTACCAGTTATCCACACAACTGCTGTGACACGTAGCCCGATCCACCTAAAATATGATGCGGCGTGCATCCCGATCCAAATAGTACTCGACTGCACTCACTGGGGGTGTACAGACTTCGGAGGGGATCCTACAGCCCAAGCGCTATATTGTTGCGGCGCGCAACCCCATCCAATATACATATGTTGTGGCATGCAGCCCCATCCATATAATATCTGTTGCGACATGCAGCCCGATCCATAACTATCCTCACAAACTCGGCTCTCGGCTCTCGGCCTCACTCAATTATCCTCTCAAGCCACTCGGACAACTCATCTCAACATCATGGGACACAACCCAAAATACCTCACAGTATTCTAAAACAGTGTGATAACAGTGAAATAGCAACAAGTAATAAACATGACAGAGTTCATAAATTGTCTATCAAAAATAGTGTAAAAAGAGTGTAAAAATACCCCTGAGGGTCTAAACAGATCGGCACAAGGCCCCAAACATGGCATACTGTCCATAATATAATATAAGCCTAAAACATACAGGATATTTTATGATTTCAAATCAAGTACACGGCTTAATAGTCGCTACGGGATGAACCAAGTCACAATCCCTATCGGTGCATGCCCACACGCTAGTTACCTAGCATGTGTGTCAACTCATTTACCAAAACAATATAAAATACCGTGGTTTCATACCCTCAGGTCTAGAGTTACTATCGTTACTTACCTAAAACAGCCCGAAAACTACTTTGCGATGCTCTTGCCCCTCGAATCGGCTCCTAATTGCTCAGAGTCTATCAAAATCAGATTAATAACATCAAAATATGCTAGGGAGATGAAACCCATTCAAAAATTATCAAAATTAGGCACAATTCCCGAAATCGGCAAAACTCGACCCCCGGGCCCAAGTCTCGGAGTTCGATAAAAATCACAAAACCGGAATCCTCATTCCTCCGCGATTCTATACATACCAAGAACATAGGACCACAATTGCCCCTTCAATTACTCAATTAAAGTCTTCAATTTTCCAAGCCCTAACCCCCAATTTACACACTGATTTTCCCCTCAATTACACCCTATTTCAGTCCAAAAATTACATAGAAACAAGTTTTAGGTTCAAATATCTTACCTCAACGAAGTTCTCTTGATTTCCTCCTTCAAAACCCTCTCCTAAAGCTTAATCCCGGATGAAATATTGAAGAAAATGGCTCAAAATCACGAAGGCAGGTTTATATACCCTTATGCCCAGTGGTCCCGCACCTGCAGCCACTAACGCGCACATGCGATCCCAGGTGCGCACCTGCGGACGACACTCAAAAACCCAGCCTCTGCACCTGCGCTCAACTTTTCGCATCTGCGGCTTCGCAGATGCGGTAAAGACCTCGCACCTGCGAAACTCCTCAGCCAGCCAAAATTCCGCATCTGCGGCTACCTGTCCGCACCTGCGGCTCCCCTTCCGCAGGTGCGGAAAAACCAGAAACTCTCACACCAGCAGCTTGAGCTGCATTTTCTCAACCCCAAACCTTCCGACGAACATCTGTAATCAACCCGAGCCCCTTGGGACCCCAACCAAAAACAAAAACAAATCATAAATGATTACCCGAACTTAGTCGAACCCTCGGAACACCCAAAATAAGATCGAAACTCCAATTCAACCCATGATTCAAGCCTAAGATTCCTAAAACTTCTGAAAATCACCAACGATGCCGAAACCAACCAAACCACATCCGAATGACCTAAAACTTTACACACACATCCAAAATGACACCACGAACCTGCTCCGACTCTCAAAATTCCATTCCGACCCCGATAGCCTATTTTCCACTGCTGGCCGGAAATCGCCAAAAACTCCATTTTGCCAATTCAAGCCTAATTCTACACCGGACATCAAAACAACATTTCGAACACACTCCTAAGTCCCAAATAACCTAACGCAACTTTCCGAGCCATAAAATCCACATTTTGAGATTGTTTATCAATATGTCAACTCCTAGTTGACTTTTTCAACTATTAGGCCCATTTAATAGACTAAGTGTCTCAATTCACACCACGACCACTCCGAACCCGAACCAACCGACCCCAACTAACATAAACATACTCAGCAATGCATTAAAAGCAGAAACAGGAATAACGGGGCTAATTCCACCGAACGACCGGCCAGGTCGTTACATTCTCCCCCTCTTAAACAAACGTTCGTCCTCGAACGGGTCTAGAAACATACATGGAGTCTCAAACAAGTGAGGATATCTGCCCCGCATCTCCCGCTCGGTCTCCTAAGTGGCCTCCTCCACAAGCTTCCCTCTCCACTGACCCTTCACTGAAGTTATATCCTTAGATCTCAACCTCCTGACCTGACGACCCAAAATAGCCATCGGCTCTACCTCATAGGAAATATCATCCTCAAACTGAATGGTGTTGAAGTCTAAAACATGAGATTGGTAACCAATATACTTCCAGAGCATCAAAACATGGAACATCGGATGAACACTCGATAAGCTGGGTGGAAAAGAAAGTCTATAAGCCACCTCTCCAATCTTCTGTAGCACCTCAAAAGGCCCAATGAACCGGGGACTCAGCTTTCCCCTCTTCACGAACCTCATAACACCCTTCATGGATGACACTTTCAGCAGTACCTTCTCTCCCTCCATGAAAGACACATCCCGAACCTTCCGGTCCGCATAACTCTTTTTCCTAGACTGCGACATGCATAGCCGCTCTTGAATCAACTTCACCTTATCCAACGCATCCTGGACCAAGTCTGTACTCAATAGCCTAGCCTCGCCCGACTCAAACCAACCAACCGATGATCTACACTTCTTACCATATAAATCCTCATATGGAGCCATCTAGATACTCGACTGATAACTGTTATTATATGCAAACTCCACTAGTGGTAGAAACTGGTCCCATGAACCCCCAAAATCAATGACATAGGCACGCAACATATCCTCTATAATAGTACGCTCCGAATTCCCGTCGGTCTAAGGATGAAATGATATGGTCAACTCAACCTGAGTACCTAACTCTCTCTGCAAGGCTCCCCAAAACTGAGATGTGAACTGGGTACCTCTGTCAGAAATAATAGAAACTAGAACCCCATGCAATCGGACAATCTCCCTGATATAAATCTCAGCTAACCGCTCCAAAGAATAAGTAGTACCAATAGGAATGAAGTGCGCGGACTTGGTCAACCGATTCACAATAACCCATATAGCATCAAACCTCCTCGAAGTCTGTCGGAGCCCAACTACAAAGTCCATGGTAATTTGCTCCCACTTCCACTCCGGAATATCTAACCTCTGAAGTAACCCACCTAGCCTCTGGTGCTCATACTTGACCTGCTGACACTTGAGACACCGAGCCACAAACTCAACAATATCCCTTTTCATCCGCCTCCACCAATAATATTATCTCATATCCTGATACATCTTCGCGGCACCCGGATGGATAGAATACCGCGAGCTATGGGTCTCTACTAAAATCAACTCTTGAAGCCCATCCACATTGGGCACGCAAATCTGTCCCTGCATCCTCATGACCCCATCATCACCAATAGCCACATCCCTGGCATCACCTTGACGGACCCTGTCCTGAAGAACGAGCAAGTGTGGGTCATCATAATGGCGTGCTCTAATCTGATCATAAAGAGAAGACTTGGAGGCTACACAAGCCAATACTCGCGGGGGCTCTAATAAATCTAATCTCACCAACTGATCCGCTAAAGCCTAAACATCAAGTGCTAAAGGTCAATCCGCTGCTGGAAGGTAGGCTAGATTCCCTAAACTCTCTGCTCTGTGACTTAGGGCATCGGCCACCACATTGGCCTTCCCCGGATGATATAGAATAGTGAGGTCATAATCCTTGAGAAGCTCCAACTATCTCCTCTGATGCAAATTCAGATCATTTTGCTTAAGCAGATACTGCAAACCACGATGATCAGTGAGAATCTCACAATGCACTCCATACAAATAATGACGCCAAATCTTCAAGGCGTGGATAATGGTTCAAAATTTAAGATCATGCACTGGATAATCCTTCTCGTGCACCTTCAACTTTCGGGACGCGTAGGTAGTCACCCTACCGTCCTGCATCAATATCACTCCAAGGCCAACTCTCGAGGCATCACAGTAGTCTGTATAAAAACCTGAACCCGTAGGCAAAACCCACACCGGAGCTGTAGTCAAAGCCAACTTGAGCTTGTGAAAGCTCTCCTCACACTCCTCAGTCCACCTGAATGGAGCACCCTTCTGGGTCACTCTGGTAATAGGTGCTACAATAGATGAAAATCCCTCTACGAAACGACGATAATACCTTTCCAAACCAAGGAAGCTGCGAATCTCGGTAGCTGATGACGGTCTAGGCCAACACTGCACCGCCTCCACCTTTTTCGGACCTACTTTGATCCCATCACAAGACACCACATGGACCACGAATGCCACTGAATCAAGCCAAAATTCACACTTCGAAAACTTTGCATACAATCTCTTCTCCCTAAGAGTCTGAAGCACAATCCTCAAATGATGCTCATGATCCTCTCGAGATCGGGAATATACCAAGATGTCGTCAACAAACACGATGACGAAGGAATCAAGATAAGGCCGTAACACACAGTGCATCAAATGCATAAAGGCTGCTGGGGCATTGGTCAGCCCAAATGACATCACAAGAAACTCATAATGACCATATCTAGTACTGAAGGCAGTCTTCGGGATGTCAGAATCCCAAATCTTCAATTGATGATACCTGGATCTCATGTCAATCTTAGAGAACACTATGGCTCCCTAAAGCTGGTCAAACAAATCATCAATACGAGGCAAAGGATACCGTTTCTTCACCGTAACCTTGTTCAGCTGCCGATAATCAATACAGATACGTATAGAACCATCCTTCTTCTTCAAAAACAACATCGGCGCACCCCAAGATGACATACTAGGCCGAATGAACCCCTTATCTAGGAGTTCCTGAAGCTGCTCTTTCAATTCCTTCAACTCCACTGGTGCTATATGATAAGGTGGAATATATATAAGTTGGGTGCCTGGTACCAGATCGATACCAAAATCAATATCCCTGTCAGGTGGCATGCTTGGCAGGTCTGCAGGAAACACGTACAGAAAATCACGGACCACAGGAACAGAATCAATAGCGGGAGTCTCACCACTAACATCCCTAAAAAAAGACAGATACGATAAACATCCCTTCTCAACCATTCGCTGAGCCTTCAAGTAAGAAATCACCCTGCTAGGCACATACTCAGAAGAACCTCTCCACTCAACCCTCGGAACTCCAAGCATAGCCAAGGTCACGGTCTTTGCATGACAATCAATAACACCATGACATGGAGACAGCCAATCCATGCCTAGTATCACATCAAAATCAACCATGCCAAGTAACAATAGGTCCACTCGGGTCTCCAAAACCCCAATAGATACCACACACGACCGATACACACAGTACAAAACAATAGTATCGCCTACCGAAGTCGACACATGAATAGACATAACTAAAGACTCACGGGGCATATCAAGAAAATGGGCAAAATATGACAAAACATAAGAATATGTGGAACCAGGGTCAAATAAGGCTAAAGCATCTCGGTGATAGACTAAGATAATACATGTGATCACTGCATCAGAGGCCATAACATTTGGCCTGGCTGGAAGTGCATAGATACGGGCATGACCTCCACTTGCTCGACCTCCCCCTCTAGGGCAGCCTCTAGCTGGCTGACTCCCACCCATAGCTACCTGGGTGGGTGGTGAAGTAACTGGAGTTGAAGTCGAAGGTTGGCTCCTCAACTGAGATGGACCTCTAAGAAGATGAGGACACTGCCTCCTCATATGCATGAACTCTCGACACTCATAGCAATTACCGGGTGCGGGAGACGGGGACTGAAGGGAATCTTAGGAACCAGAATAACCACCAGAAGAACCATGCATGGAGGAACCATGAATAGATGGTGCCCAAGATGAACTCTGAGCTGGGAGAGCACTGAATGACGAACGGCCTGGATGAGAACTGTGAGGAACCTGCACCGATGATGCGCCACTATAAGCTAGGCGAACCGGCTGAGGAGGCCTAAATGGGTAGCCTTTATTGTGCTGAAACTACCCTCTGGAAGGAGTACCACTGAAACTGCCAGATCCACGAGGCTTCTTGGCCTCCCTCTCCTCTCTCTCCTGGAGGCGAACTAACTCAATATCTCGAGCAATATCAACAACCTGCTCGAAGGTAGCACTTGATACTCTCACCCTAGTAATCAAAATACGGAGCTGATAAGTGAGGCCATCCACGAACCTCCTGATCCTCTCCCTATCGGTAGGAACTAGCTTAGTAGCATTATGAGCCAACTCTGAAAACCTCATTTCATACTGCATCACTGATAGCTCTCCCTGACGCAGCTGCTCAAACTGCCTACACTGCTCCTCCTGGTGAGACTGGGAACATACTTCTCTAAGAAGATAGTACAGAATTGCTGCCAGGTGAGGGGTGTTGCACCAATAGGCCTACGCCTTTCATAAGACTCCCACTAAGTGAAAGCATCCCCAGCAAACTGAAAAGTAGAAAACGAGGCCCACTGATCTCTAGAATCCCAGTAGTACGAAGAATCCTCTGACACCTATCTAGAAAACCCTGGGCATCCTCGCCCTCAGCGCCACTGAATGTCGGAGGCTGAAGTCTACTTAACCTCTCCAGCATGCGCTGCTCATCATCTGGCATAGCTAGAACCACGAAGTCCTGAACTAGAGAAACCGACAGGGCTAGAACTGCCTCCGGTGTCTGAAGGCCTTGAGTAACCTGCTTAGGTGTCTGGGCAGCTGGAGTCTGAGTGCCTCCCCCGGCTTGAGATGTAGCGGCAGTAGTAGATACAACGACTTCCTGAGCAATGTTTGTACATACAGTCAAGATCAGAGCCAGAGTCTCCTGAAGACCCGGAATAACAATGGGCACTGCCTTGTCTGAGTCTTTCCCGCTAGAATATCCGCGGCGGGAACTTGGTCCTGAATGGTATGTGGATCCACTTGTACTGCCCCGGCTGGTCCCCTACCTCTACCACGACCTCGATCGCGTCCTCGACCTCTCATTGGTCGAGCTGGTGTCTGGTCACCCTGATCGGTAGTGCGTGTCCTCACCATCTGTGAGAGAATGAAACAACAGAAGTTTAGATTTCCAGAATCAACAAGATGGCACGACAGAATTCAAGAAGATGAGATTTTTCCTAAGGGTTCTGTAGCCTCTCGAAGATAAGTACAGACGTCTCCGTACCGATCCACAATACTCTACTAAACCTGATCATGACCGTTGAGTCATATGTAAGCTAGTGCTCTCATACCAACTTTTCACGACCCCAAATAATTAAGATACGTGATGACGCCTATCGTGAAACTAGGCTAGCCCTTTAACACAATGAAATCAACATTTTTCTCTTTATATATATATATATATATATATATATATATATATATATATATATATATATATATATATATATATATATATATATATATATATATATATATATATATATATATATATATATATATATATATATATATATATATATATATATATATATATATATATATATATATATATATATATATATATATATATATATATATATATATATATATATATATATATATATATATATATATATATATATATATATATATATATATATATAGTCTCATATGCTAATAAAGATTCACTTTTAAAGACAAGTTCAGCAAGAATAATAACCAAAGCGATCAAATCTAACACCGCCCCAGACCTCTGGGGTTAACTATCATGAGCATCTAAAATAGTAAATACAACGTATAAAAATGTGACTTTGCTACTAATACAGGTCCAAAAGTACGAAAAGTCTATGAACTAGGAAAGGACAGAAGGTAAGCTGTGGACGTTGAGCAGCTACCTCGATCTGCACACAAAGGTGCAGGGAGTAACGTGAGTACGCCAACTCAGTAAGTAACCAAAGTAATGAAAAAATTGAGTGCAGTGACGAGCATTTACAATTCGTAATTTCACAAAAACCGTAATTCAACTTTTATTAGAAAGGCTCAGTATAAAGAAGAGTGAGAAAAATAATAAATTTCACAATGTAATAGCCTTTCAGGCACAATATCACTCATAACAAGGTATCTCAGTCACTCGTGACCCCACTATCATAATTCCATGCTCACACTCACCACTCTCACTCAACAAGTACTAGTTATCCACACAACTACTGCGACATGCAGCCCGATCCACCTAAAATATGTTGCGGCGTGCAACCCGATCCAAATAATATATGCTACAGCGTGCAGCCCGATCCAAATAGTAGTCGATTGCGCTCACTGGGGGTGTACAGACTCCGAAGGGGCTCTTACAGCCCAAGCGCTATATTGCTGCAGCGCAGCCCAATCCAATATACATATGTTGCGGCGTGCAACCCGATCCATATAATATCTGTTACGGCATGCAACCCGATCCATATAATATCTGTTGCGGCATGCAACCCGATCCATAACTATCCTCACAAACTCGGCTCTCGGCCTCACTCAGTCATCCTCTCAAGCCACTCGGGCAACTCATCTCAACATCACGGGACCCAGCCCAAAATACCTCACAGTATTCTAAAACAGTGTGATAACAGTGAAATAACAACAAGTAATAAATATGACTGAGTTCATAATTTTCAATCAAAAATAGTGTGAGAAGATTGTAAAAATACCCCTAAGGGTCTAAGCATATCGGCACAAGTCCCCAAACATGGCATACTGCTCATAATATTATATAAGCCTAAAAGATACAGGATATCTTATGATTTCAAATCAAGTACGCGGCTTAATAGTCACTACGGGACGAACAAAGTCACAATCCCTATCTGTGAACGCCCACACGCTCGTCACCTAGCATGTGCGTCACCTCATTTACCAAAACAATATAAATTCCGGGGTTTCATACCCTCAGGTCTAGAGTTACAATCGATACTTACCTCAAACCGGCCCAAAAACTACTCTGCGATGCTCTTGCCCCTCGAATCGGCTCCCAATTGCTCCGAGTCTATCAAAATCAGATTAATAACATCAAAATATTCTAGGGAGATGTTGTTTTAGACTTCAATACTACACAATAATATAAGTTAATTGTGCAGTACCCAATTTTCGAGTGTTGTCTAATAAGAAGAACCTGGTTCTTCTTGGTGTACTACTTTCTACTGTTGCGTAATAATAAAGCAGTAAAGTAAAGACACAGAGATTTTTACGTGGAAAACACCTGGCTCAAAAGGTGAAAAAACCACGACCTACTCCTCAGTAGGATTTGCTCAAACACTTCACTAAAAACTCTGAGCCAAACGGACTTACAAAATAAACTCTTTTGTAATCCTGGGACTAACTCTAATCCTCTTTGTATCAACTAGCCTCTAGCTAATTTCTACAGATTTCAAGCTTAATCTAACTTGAACAATGTGTACCTATTATGATTGCTTCTATGAAATCTGAAAAGATACAATGTTAAAACTCCTACTACACATCAACTAGACTCAACACATAGACGATGAAACTGCTTCTTCTAGTTGAACTGTAGCCTTCGCACAATACTTCTGCTTGCAAAATATCCTGTGAACTTTGCTTTTCAGAACTTGATTCACTTTTTTCTTTATGTGTCATTATTTTAGCAGTAATACATTGAGTATTTATAGAGTCAATTGTTGAGTGCATGGTTCAATTCTTATCCAACTCTACCTGGGTATACGAGTTCGACTATGACTCAACTTCCTTCTCTATTTCTGTCCTTGCTGAAATCAACTTCAATCTTCTTTATCAGTTTGCAATCTTTTTGTATTATCNACAAATTCCCCTTTTTGATGATGACAAACTCTGTGCTTTTATCCTATATACACTTCAAACACTTTGTATAGTTTTAAGCATTAATCATTGAGAACCAGGTTCATTAGGTTATAAATATCACTTTTTGAAAAAAAACACAACACCAACACCAACACACATCTTCCCCCTTTTGGCATCATCGAAAAGTTGCAAAATAACACTTACCAATTTGTAATTCCTACTCATGGCCAAATTTAGGCAACTGCAAGTGCAAGCATGATTAATCAACACAAGAAACCAATAATGTAAGCTAAATTATAAATTGAGACAATTTTTAAAATTAGCAAACCTCATTGATTTAATACTAAACATCAAATACCAACAGATTAAAGCAAAAACGATCAAAACATGAGCAAAACAGAAAAAAACTGAAACCAAAAAAGCTAGACATTGTCCCAAACTTGGCACTTGAAAGATAATTGGGAAGCACTGGATAGACCTAAGGCTGGGAGGGTGCAGATGAGGTTGGGTTCTTGGTTTGAAGGAGGGACAGTATTTGGTGTAGAACACCTTCGTTTTTCTCTTTCTCCTTTGCAAGTTCTGCTTTTAGAGCATCACACTCAGCTTCCACCTCAATTAAGCGAGATTTCAATCGAAGGATCTCCGTATACTTTAACTCGCTTTCATGCACTAAGATTCAGACCTTGCTATTTACTGGTTGCTTCCGAGATGAACCAGGTTCATCTGCCGGAGCAATGACAAGATAATCACAAGACATCAGTGTGTCCTTCCCAAAATAATCTTTGGCCGTAGCCATCTCATCCTTCTTCGCAGGAACTCTAAAGTGAGTTAGAACTGCAGTCAGAATAAAACCATAGGGGATTGCATGAGCTTTAGTCCCATTCACCACTTTGTCTAAGAGCTGGATTATGAACGATGGCCAATTTATCTGCTTGCCTCTGTACAGATACTCCATGAGGGTCAAATCCATGTAATTAGCAATGTGTCTTCGTTCTTGTTTTGCAGCAAGAATTTGATCACAAATTCAAAGAAAATCTTATGCTCAAGCTTCATCTCATTCTTGTACACAGCCCTGGGTTCAAGCTCCTTCTCATTGTCGCAGAAGAATCTGGTGATACTGAGTGCTGAGGACATTCTATCTAAACAAGGCAATCTCTGCCTTGTGTAGTCTTCATACCCCTTAGCAAGAATATCTAGAATCACACCCAGTTCTTGAGCATCAAAGGAGACTTCAACTCCCTTGACCAAGGAGGTGAACCTGCCTCCAATGACTGTGGCATTCCCCATGAACTCCACAACTTCGACCCTGGCCAGCCTGCCTTCCGTGCGAAGGACCATGTCCTTCCTGCCTTGCACTGCCAGAAAATCCAGTAGATACCTCATTCCAGGCTCCTCCAAATCCTTCATCAACTTTCCCTTCAAGATCGTTCTCTTGACAAACATGGCAACTCTGTCAATAGTCACTTCACCAACCTCCATCTCTTCCTCTCCACTCCACTCATCATCTTTATCTTTCTCAACAATCTGTACCTTTTTTATCTTAGACCTTGTTCTTGTAGCAGTACTCGCAATGGTGGTGGACACAGTAGCTGACTTCTTCGAAGAAGTCTTAGCCTTTTTGGGCTTGGGTGTCCTAATTACCACTAGAGCAGCCTACTACTCTTGTTGGACCAGGTCCAACGGCTCCTCTTCTAACACAATAGCCTCGACAGGCTCTCCAACTTTGGCTTTCCCTTTATCTGCTCTCTTTCTCTTGCTCTCTTGCAGAGCCTTTTCTAACTTCTCTTCCTCCTCTCTTACAGTATTTCGCGTAGCACGTACCTTAGGAATAGGTACCTCGACAGAACCAGCAACTTTCCTTTTCTTTGAAGGAACTGAGGCTTTAGACTTCTTGGACTTTGAAGTCCTTATTTTCTTGGGATTATATGAGTCCCCCAACTTCCTCAGTCTTTCAGCCAAAGTTTCTTCCCCAAAAGAAACATGGTCATCTATTGCTTTCATCAATTTCTCCAACCCAGCATCACCTTCCTCAACTCCACTAGTTCCTCCTAAGATTGTGACATATTCTTCAAGATTTTCAAGAATGGGACCACATATTGGCAGTGTGGTACCATCCTCTCCCTATCCCCTCACATTTACATCTCCCTCGATCTCGAGAGGTTTCTCTTTCCTATATTTTCTTTGCCATTTAGGCACTTCAACATCCGTCAAAGGCCCCAACAACACAAATCTTTGATCAGCAATATTTATTTCAGAGATAGCATCAGAATTACATTTCTCAACACTGGTTGAACCAGGTGCTTCATATTCATTGGCTGATTTGAATGATTCATTGGACAATTCTGGCTTGGAGCCTTCTTCAGCATGCAATAATTCTTCCAAGAATTTGGCTCTTGAACCATAAGCCACAGATTTGCGTGCAATAACTTTTACACGACGAGGCTTGGGGGCTGGGGTAGGGTTTGGTGTGGGTTCTGGGATTGTAGGGTGTTCTGGGGTTGTCGACTTTTCTGGAGACTCGGAACTATACACTGAGGGTGAATTTGAGTCTGATTCATAGTTTCCTCCATCATAATATCTGTTTGGAGATGAGTCAGAAGAAGCTGATGGAGGTGATGACATTATTTTGAATTGTTTAGAGAGAAGAAAGACAGGAGGCAGTAGAGATTATGAGTTGAGTGATTTTGAACAAGGTTCAACTGTTGCTTTATGCACAATGGGTAATGATGGCCTTTTTATAACTTATGGCTGAGGAGATTACAACGGAAGAGTATTAACTCAAGTGGGATACTAATCGATTCAGATTGTCATTGATTAGACATTGAATGGACAGTTACTTTCCCCCTAAAACTAGGCTAATCAAGTGCGATGGGACTTCTTGAAACTGGTTCATTATTTGGGTAAGTACGAGAATTGAATTCAAACCACAAATAGATAGAGTCCTACTCATGTATGACTGTACTTGAATTAATACATGTATGGAGATGAGAACGTACCTTGTCAGTCATGTAAACCAGCATGGATGAACCAGGTTCATCCTGTTAAAAATCTTTATTTTGCCTCAATTCACAAAAATAGAGAAACATCATTAGCAACTAGGGAATCATATTAATACATGGCAGAAGAGTATGGCAATAAAGACATAATACTGAGCAATGATTAATTTTATTAAGTACCTAATTTGAATTTTCTAGCCAAAACAATATTTTTTTTTCATTTTTTTCAGTTTTTGTTTTTCAATTAGGTGATCTTAATCATCCCTAATTCAAGCATGTTTCTCTCATAATGCTCCCTACTCAGTGCTTTGGTAAATATATCAGCAATTTGACGATCAGTAGCACAGAATTCGATTGAGATCATTCCTTTTTCATAGTTGTCCCTCAGAAAATGGTGCCTAACATCTATGTGCTTAGTTCTCTTGTGATGAACCGGGTTCTTCGTCATACTAATTGCACTAGTGTTATCACAGTAAATAGGAATGCATCCCACATCTATACCAAAGTCCAGGAGTTGTTGCTTGATCCAAAGCAACTGGGCACAGCAAGAGGCTGCAGCCACATATTCAGCCTCAACAGTAGACAAGGCTACTGAATTTTGTTTCTCGGTGGCCCAAGAGACAAGGTAGGAGCCCAAAAAGTGAGCCATGCCTGAAGTACTTTTCCTGTCAACCAGGAAACTTGCATAATCAGCATCAGCGTATCCTACAAGGTCAAAATTACTACCTTTAGGATGCCAAAGGCACAAATTAGTGGTGCCTTTCAGATATCTCAAAATTCTTTTTACTGCAGTGAGGTGGGACTCCTTTGGATTGGCTTGAAACCTAGCACATAGTCCCACACTGAACACGATATCAGGTCTACTTGCAGTAAGATATAGTAGAGACCCAATCATTCCTCTGTATGTCTTCTGATCAACGGATGAACCAGGTTCATCCACATCCAATTTTGTAGTTGTGGCTTTTGGGGTGTCTATCTCCTTTGAGTCCTCCATTTTGAACTTCTTGAGGGGTTCTTTCACATACTTTTGTTGATGAATCATTGTACCATGTGGAGTTTGCTTGATCTGCAAGCCTAAGAAGAAAGTTATCTCACCCATCATACTCATTTCAAACTCACTCCCCATTAATGTATCAAATTCCTTGCTAAGATTATCAGTAATTGCCCCAAATATGATATCATCAACATATATTTGCACAATCAGAAGATCCTTTCCCTTTTTCTTTAGAAACAAAGTACTATCTATTTTGCCTCGTTTGTACCCATGTTTCAGCAGGAAATTTGACAATCTCTCGTACCAAGCTCTAGGTGCTTGCTTGAGACCATAGAGAGCCTTGTCAAGTTTATATACATGATCAGGTGACTCTTTGCTTTCAAAGCCAGGAGGTTGTTTTACAAATCCATCTTCCTTCAAATAGCTATTAAGAAAGGCACTCTTGACATCCATCTGATGGAGAGTGAATTCCATGTGTGCAACAAATGCTATAAGAAGTCTGATTGCCTCCAATCGTGCCACAAGGGCAAAGGTCTCATCATAGTCAATTCCATCTTCTTGGTTGTATCCTTGAACAACCAGTCTTGCCTTATTCCTTGTAACAGTTCCATCCTCATCGAGCTTGTTCCTGAAGACCCACTTGGTGCCAATTACTGATCTGTCTAGTGGCCTGGGTACCAAGTGCCATACTTGACTCCTCTCAAATTGATTTATCTCTTCTTGCATGGCAGTTACCCAGTCAGCATCTTGCAGAGCTTCAGCAATGTTCTTTGGTTCAATCAAGGATAGAAATGCATTGAATGCACATAGATTTTTCAAGGAGGATCTAGTTTTGATTCCAGATCTCAAGTCTGTTATGATATTCTCAAGAGGGTGAGAGTTCTGATATCTGTATGGTTTTAGTACCACTTGTTCATTTCTGGATTGTTCCATGTTGTCTTGTAGTTGTGGAACAGGATCAGGGCCAGGATTTTATGTAGAGTTCCCCCTGTCGTGTTGCGTGGGGTTGTTGGACCTGGTCCATCACCTGTTCCATCTGCCATAGGTGCTTCAATGTGGTCATTGCTCCTTACCAGTCCAAGCTCCTCGTCTTCTGGTTCCTGTCTCTCAGAAAGAGTATTAGTTTCATCAAAGACGACATGTACACTTTCTTCTACACACATAGTTCTTTTATTGTATATTTTATAAGCTTTGCTATGTGTTGAGTATCCAAGGAACACTC
>ML279984.1:14806-32466 GCA_005239495.1 Nicotiana undulata | reverse complement strand
AGGAAGCGGCATTGTGGTTGGATGATGGATTATGCGGTGTATGGTGCCGATTCAACAAAGGTATCTTGTGGTAGTTGATACGGTGTTCATATATTAGAAACAGGCCTGGCAGAGAATTTCTGGTGTTGGAACTGAGTTCAGAGCTTATTGTATGGATAAAGGAGGATATCTTCAGATTTGATCAAGCTTATGTGCTCAACTGGGTTGTGGTAGCACGGGCAGGTGCACGAGGTGTTAAACAATGATTTCAGATAACTTTGGGGCAGTTCTTGGCACGTTCGAGGACGAACATTTGTTTAAGTGTGGGAGAATGTAACGACCCGACCGGCCATTTTGAGCTCTAGCGCGTCGTTCAGCGGTTGGAAGTCATGAACAACTTCATTTCAGGTATTATGACTTGTGTGTATGGTCGGAGTTGAAGTTCGGGAAGTTTGGAGTTAAATTGAAAGGAAAATTCTAATTTCGGAAGCCTTAAGTTGGAAGAATGGCTAAGACTGGGATTTGGAGTAAACGACCCCGGAATTNTATTGTGGAAGTCAGTATTTTTGAAGGAATTTCCTAAGTTTGGCTTGAAGCGCATTTCAGTGATATTGATGTCCGTTTGGGGTTCGAGTCTGGGAATAGCTTCGTATGGTGATTCTGGAGTTGGGAGCGCGATTGAAAGTGAATTCGGACGTCCGTAGGTTATTTTGAAGTCGTTTGGCTAAAGATAGAAATTTGAAGGTTTTTGAGAAATCCAACCGGAAGTGGAAATTTTGATATCGGGGTTGGAATGCGATTCTGGAAGTTGGAGCAGGTCCGTAATGTCGAATATGACCTATGTGCAAAATTTGGGGTCAATCGTGCGTGATTTGATATGTTTCGGCATCAGATGTGGAAGTTTGAAATTTCAAAGTTCATAAAGTTGAATTTTAGCGCGATTCATGATTTTGGCGTTGTTTAATGTGATTTGAAGCCTCGAGCAAGTCCGTGGGATGTTATAGGACTGAGTCGTGTGATTGGACGGGGTCCCGAGGGCCTCGGGACAACTCGTTTTTCCTAGC
Source organism: Nicotiana undulata (assembly GCA_005239495.1). Taxonomy (NCBI): domain Eukaryota; kingdom Viridiplantae; phylum Streptophyta; class Magnoliopsida; order Solanales; family Solanaceae; genus Nicotiana; species Nicotiana undulata. The sequence continues at coordinate 31,423 of ML279984.1, read as the reverse complement.
AACCCCATAAATATTCCGCAACAAATTGTTTCCTCTGACTATGTTACTAAAACGTCTTATAAGAATATGTAATATGAATCCTAATAGTAAATAACTTCGTTGAAGAACATGAACCAAATAGTAAATAACTTTGTGGAAGAATGAATCCTAGTGTGTGTCAGATATAAATTCTTGCTATTACAATTCTATCCGATATGGAATAATTTATTTTAGAGAAATATTTAATATTGAGGGGCATAAAAGTCCCTTAATATTTTAGGGATATTTTTGTCCCTCAATATTTAGCCTACGTTATTCATGCTTTTATAATAACTAGTCTCTATGTACGTGCCTCGCACGTAAAAGAGAAAAACGATAAATTAAACACGATTAATTCTTGTTAAAAAAAAGGAGTCGATCATTTCATGCATCATACGAGGATATTAAAGATACCATCCTTTTAGCTAATTCATACAAGAAAAGTCTCCGAAAGGAATAGAGATGACGGCAATAATTATTTCCAATATGGACTTATATGAATTATTAAGTTAGCACTTTTGGAAAGGAAAATAAGTTAAATTTATCTTATTCAATTTCAAAGAATGCCAGGATAATTAAATAGATAGAACTCACAAATTTTCTTTGTCGATATTCTTCCTTGATCAATTATATTCTACACATGAATGATTAACCTAAAAAGATTATAATGCATCTCCTATAAATACTATTTATTTATGTAAGTAAAAATCAAGAGGATAGTTATCGTCATAATAAAAAGTATTCCAACCCAAAGTTAAGAAGTTTTCTAATTATCATTGTATTATCAATGTTTTCTACATAAGCACAATTTATAGGTATGACAAACCTCTTTCATTAGATTTAGATCCTTTGCATGTTATATGCTAGACAATATATAATTTTGGTGCATCGAATGTGGTTATCCAGGAATTCGTCTTCTACAGAGATTTTTTTATGCCCATGTATTAATTAGACGAAGCAAAGAACCGCCTAAAAAAATAATAGCCAATAGTAACATGCCAAACACGTAAGGAAAAAAAATTCTTTCATTACCTTAGATGTCGATGTTTGTACGATTCAACCAACCGTTGTGACGGATAATCTCTCAATCTATTTTGTATGATCTGTTATTTTGATTTATCAAATTTTTTGCTGGCATCTAAAATTTTCGCATCAAATTTAAGAGCAAGAAAAAGCGAAAAGTAAGTGAATTGAATTCAATCTCACTTACACACGATGAACAAAAAATAGCAATAAAAGATAACAACAAAAGCCTAATTCAATAACTGTAGCTACAATATAAAATAAAATATAGTTTAGATGAAATTTTTCTTGCGGATTGGTTTTGACATCCATCGCTAGCAGAAACTAATGATATCAAACACCAATTATGCAAATCACGTGTAAACTTTGTAAGCAAATTTTATTTATTTATAGAGGATTAAAGTTAACATTTAATTACGATCAATTACAAATTAGGTATATATAGTAACCGTGTCAAGCGATGATAATTTCAAAATCCTAGTATGAGACAAATTCTTAATTTTGCACTTTTATCCAATATGAAATTATATAATAAAATTAAAGGAAGACTTTAAATTTTGAAGGGCATAAAAGTCAGTTGATATTTCAGGGATATTTTAGTCGTACAACATTTAACATAAATTATTCGTGCTTTTATAATAATAATATATAACATATAATATATATCTATATCTATATCTATTCTATATATATATATATATATAGAATAGATATAGATATAGTTATAGAAAAATAAAGATAGATAGGATTTAAAGAAGGAAAAGGAAAAATTAACAAGACAGGTGTTTAAAAATAAAAATAAAAATATATAAATACTAAGAAAAGTTTTTGATACCGTATATAAGGAGAGGCAACAGTTTTTCTACTTATATTTTCCTAAATATATGGTAGAATAAGGTTTGCCAAACATTAATAAGGAATGGACACAACTTGTGCCGCCTTTTACACCGTGAGGAAGATGGGCAATGGCACAAAAACATGGTCAATTCCTGAAGAAATAATCTTTGAAATATTTTCGAATCTTCCAGTAAAGTCTTTAATGCGTTTCAGGTGTGTTTCGAAATCTTGTAATACTCTTATTGCATCAAATTCCGTTTTTCATGATATCCATCAATGTCGCTCCATGACTCGTCCTGGTGGAACCACGTACCTTGTTCGGGAAGGGAAAGCTGTTTACACTGTAGAGCAAAAAGAAGATTCACTGCTTCATATTGAGCAATTTGATAAGCTATTTGCACCGTATTCCCACTTAACGTGCGTTAATGGTTTGTTTTGCTTATGGGACCGTTATCCTTATGCGCAACAGTCAGTTGCAATTTGCAGTCCCAGCACAAGAGAAGTAAGATTTCTTCCCCAATTGAAAGATCGGGTCGTTGGTTTAGATGTTTCTGGTCATCCATGTTTCTTTTCATTAGGATATGACTCCGAAGAAAACAAGTATAAACTTTTGATGACAACAAGTTTCAAAAGTATAACCACAAGAAATTGGGTTTTTACTTTAGGGATAGACGAATCATGGAGAGAGGCTAAAAGTATTGCCTTTTTCTACCGGCCATACAACAAAGGAATTTGTGTGAATGGAGTTATCTATCAGTTGAGTTACGTTTTCAAAAGAAATAGAGTTGACAGGTGGAAAATAGTTGCTTTCGATGTGAAAGCTGAAAATTTCAGAGTTATACAATTGTGGAGTAATCTTTTAATTCAGAACGTACTTTGTTATAACCTGATAGAAGTGAAGGGCAAATTAGCAATCTTAAATTATGGGGAGAAGTTTGGTCGTGACATAAATTTGTGGATTTTAGAAGAGACTCGAGAAGCATGGGAAAAGCATATTATTGCCTTCCCGTTACAATGGGAAGGGAGAGAATTAACTGAAGAGCGAATTGTTTGTTTTCGCACGCATTGTGAAGGGGAGATTGTGTTTGTTGCTAAGATGGAGAAAACCAATGAATTCTCTTATTTATGTTATGATGTCATTAGAAAAAGTTGGAGAGAATTTGAGATGCAGGGACTTCCCAAACAAGGTCGAATAGAAGGCATTTACGCTTATGTAGAAACCCTCTTACCATTGGAAAGCTTTTCCAATTATCATTACCAACTTTAAACTGCAAGGTGTTTGGCGGAGTTTTTGTTATATTTAATAATTTGTCATCTGGAATAATCACGGGTTTGGCTAATCCAGATTCATGTTCCTACTTGAAATTTCTCCATTCTTGATGCACGATCCCGAATTCTCTTGAAAGCATCTCATCCATCTCACTACATCCCTTGCTAGTTTTCTTTTTTTAATTGCAGACAGTTTCTTTAATGGTATCCAGTTGTTTAGTAGTTGTTAGTATTCTTGATCTACGTGGGTTTTCATGAATATTCCAGCTATCTAATGCTACCATTCTAATATGTGTGTATATTTAATGATTTTTTCAATATAAACATACTATTTGAGCAAAAGCTATTGGATTAGATGGAATCTGTATCTGGATTTCTACCTCCGGCAGGCACAATGTTGTGCATCTAGGGGTGTACAAATGAAACCGACAAACCACACCAACCCGATAATCCGAGTCAAACCGAGAAAAAAAACCAGACTATAGTTTGGTTTGATTTGGTTTGGTGTTGAGAAAAGAAACCCGACCATATTTGGTTTGGTTTGGTTTTAACTAAAAAAAGTCAAACCGAACAAATCAACCCGACATTATATGTATCGAAGTTTTAAATATATTTAATGCATAAAAATATTTATGATAGTGTGTAGTTTATAAATATTTCTTAAGCTCTTTCATAGTTTTATCTTTTAACGTATTATTTTAAGCTTGAGCTTATAATTTTTGGATGCTCCAATAAGTTTTATAGTACATAAATGTTAGTAACTCAAATAAATCTTAAACCAAAATCAAATCAATACTAATGCTAATTAAAGACATTCAATTCGATTGTACTATGAATGAAAATAGTGTTGGATATCTATTTTTTAGTTTTCCCATTGTTTAGATAAAATGTATAACTTATTTTTCTTTTTGTGGTTAGTCATGTAAATATAGTACTTATTAGTCATAATTTTAAATTATGTTTGTTTACATTATGGCTTGTTAATAATATTTATTTTATGCGATTTTATTATCTTTATTGTTGAATATTTTAGTACATTGCCATGACTCATCTCATATTTATGTTATTTTATTGAAAACACCTTATATAGTTCTGTCTTACTTGGAGTAAAGAAATATGTGGTGCACAAATTTTACATTTTGTGCTACAAAGACTTTATAGACAAAAAAAACCGAAAAATCCAAAAAAACCCGAAAACTCGAAAAACCCTAGAAAACTGAGATTAAAAAACCCGATTTTTATTGGTTCGGTTTGGTAATTAGAAAATCCGAACCAACCCGACCTATGTACAACCCTAAGTGCATCCTAAATTTTAACTTTTCAGTCCAATATTTTGTGACAAAGTGTCCTGAATTGTTCTAAAGTTATGATTTTTAGTTTAAAATTTCTACGAAAATAAATGCTGGCTACTCTCTAAATAGCATCCCTGAGAATGATTATCTGTGCACATGCCCCGTCATTGTTAAAAAATTGCATTATTTTAAACTCGTGAGAGTTTATCACAATCTCCTGCTCATTGTTACAAATCATGTCCTAAAATCATTTTTTTTTTTTTTGAGGTTTTGTTAAATGTCTGATTAGAGGTAAGTTCTTACGCTGTTGCTCCACTGGTCTTAATAATTGTTGCAGGTAAAGTAAGAACAAACTTTACTCACTAATTAATAAATTATTGCATAGTTAGTTAATGGGAATATCCGTTCATCCTGTAATTTAAAGTTTTACTTAAAACTTTATTCATGGAGTGACACGGTGATAGCGATACACAAGTACTAATTGACACAAATATAACAATGCCATAGTTCGTGACAAATCTAAAACTAACACCAATTCCTGGTTTCATTAGGTTTTGACCCAAACGAAAAGAAGTATAAGCTTTTGATGACAGTTAATATTGAAACAATGCGCACAAGAAATTAGATTTTCACTTTAGGCATAGATGAATCATGGAAAGAGACTAAAAGTACAGGCTATTTTTGTTTGCTCAGCGATGGAATTTGTGTGAACGGGGTTATCTATCGGTTGAGTTACGTTTCGGGAAGTATAGTTGCTTTTGATATTAAAGCTGAAAATTTCAGGATTATACAGTCGTGGATATTACCTTTAGATTACTACCTACATTATTATAACTTGATAGAAGTGAAAGGCAACTTAGCAATCATAAATTATCGGCAGAATTTTGGTCGTGACATGAATTTGTGGATTTTAGAAAAGACGCAAGAAGGATGGGAGAAGCATATTATTCCCTTCCCGTTACAATGGAAAGAGAGAGACGACCGGGCTGGTTGTTTTGAGATTTAGCGCCCCGATCCCCTAATAACTGCTTTTCCCATGTTTATTTCTGCCTTTGGGATTTGTCGGAATGTTGAGTGGTGAAATTCGGAGAGTTTTTTGACACATAGTCCTTATAATATGTGAGTTTAAGCTTTAGAAATCGGGCCGTAGTTAGAACTGTGTGAATACGGATCCGGGATGGAATTCCGTCGACTATGTTAGCTCCGTTGGTTGATTTTGGGGTTAGAAGCGTGTTCAGAATGTGTTTTCGAGGTCCGTAGTAGATTTAGGCTTGAATTGGCGGAAGTTGAAATTTTCGGCGATTTCAGCCGATAGATGAAATTTTGATATCGGGCTCAGAATGGAATTCCGAGAGTGGCTGTAGGTCCGTAGTATCATTTATGACTTGTGCGTAAAATTTGAGGTCATTCGGACTAGTTTTGACGTGTTTCGGCATCGGTTGTGAAATTTGAAAATTTCATAAGTTCTTAGGCTTGAATCCATCCATAATTGGTGATTTTGATGTTATGGGAAATTTCATAAGTTCACAATATGGATTGGATTTGGAATTGGTGATGGATAATTTTCAATAATATCATAAATTGTGGAAATAGATGGATTAGACTTGGATTTGTAAAGGTTTTTCTCTGGAAATATTGATGGATAATTTGAGTCAATTAAAATTGAATTTTCAAGATTGGATTGTTGTTGGTTTGAAGATGAAGAGATAGAAGTAAGGAGAGGTTGTTTTTCCATTTGGTTACTCTTTTTTGGTTTGCTTGAATACCAAAAATAAGGTGATCTTGGCTTAATATATAAAGACACTGACTCAGGGTGTGTTTGGTATGTAGAATTTTTTTCATATCTGGTTTGCTTAAATGCTTTGAAAATTATTTTTCTTATGAATATATATTTTTTTAATTTCAGAAAAATAACTTCCCTAAAAATAGGAGGAAAACATTTTTCGAAATTCTTCCATTGATGTTTTCAACCCTCTCACTCACTCCTCACCCACTGCCCCTACCCCTAAACCATCATTGGACCGATCCTACGCTCAATACCTCACCCTTCCCTTCCCTACCCGGCACGACCCATACTCCCACCCCCAAACCCTATATCCCAACCCTCCGGTCTATCTGACTTTCCACCCTCAACTCCCAACTCCAACCCTAACCTCCTATAGTGTTCGCGTAGAATATGTCGGGATAATATCTTTTACTTATTTATCAAACATTGAAAATAATAAAAAAAAATTGGAAAACATATTAAAATAAATTATTTTTCGTTCAAAATAGTTTTGTTCGTACCAAACACACCTTTAAACTTGACTTGTTTTGCAGCAGCTTGAACACCTAAACTATGCTGGGCCACTATTACTTTACTCCATAAATTACAAATTTATAATTATCAGTGTCACGTGGCACAACCTTGAAAAATTAAGTAATTTAATTTTTCTTTTTAAATCCATGTTTTTTGAGAGACCATTTTGGTCAGCCAGGACTCTATACTTTAATCTTGGATATACCTGCAATTAAACACGTATCATTTTATTTTAAATTCATCTGTTTCAATATTCAAAATTCACGCATTTTTTGTAATCCATTTTTGCTAACCAGATCTGAAATAAGCTTGACAAGAAATTCATTTTTATTGGTGTAGCACATTATTTTGTATTAAATAATTTCTCTAACTCATACATTTTTTGATTTTTTTCCCCAGCCAATGAAAGGAATTAGGTTCATTGAAGCTTTCAAACTTTGTTAGGTAAACAAACGTCAACCTTAAATTAAATCGCGCTGAGTCGAACAAACTTGTTAATTTGACATTGCACTGCTCGAATATATTTAATCTTTGTCTTTGCGTAACCTAAAGGTCATAGGTTCGAGTCGTGCTCTACTGGAAAAATGCGCCTATGGCAAAGCATGGAAGACCCTTGCAACAGATTAGTAAACCGTTGCAATAGAGCCATTGATGTTTGCGTCAAGGTAGACTGCCTCCATACATCCCTTGGGGTACAATCCTTTTTCGAACTCTGCGTGAATGCAGAATACTTTGTGCACCTGACTGCCCTTTTTGCATTTATATGCAGGGATCTCACATATAGAGGTAGCTTAATGCATCATACTGCCCTTTTTTATCCTTAGCAGGGAGGAATGGTGACCTTGGTCACATAGTTGGATCCAAAATTTAAGCTCTATCGGTTCAACCTTATGATTCAGCATAAGCGTATTAAATAAGCATTGATACTTAGGTCATTAAGAAGAAAATTAATCCGGGTCATGTAGCCATTGCATCTCTCTTCTTTTTTATTGACCCGCTGAGGGAATGGATATCGCATGTATATCAGCTAAGGGTGTCAAACAGGCTGGGTTGACCCGTTTCCGGACCGGCTCAGACCGATTGAAACCGGAACCGGATCGACCCGGTACAAAGGGGGCCGGGTGGGCTGGGTAGAAGGGGTAGAGGAGGTTGGGCCGTTCACATAAATTGTGCCGATTACCCGGACCGGTAAAACCCGGTCAAAGTGAATAGTTCACTTACCGGTTAAACCGGCCCGGACCGGACCGATTTTAACGGCTACTTTTTTTTTTTTTAATTTTGTGGGGCCTACTAGACTGTTGGCAACGGTCACCTGCCAAGGGAGTCGTTGCCCAACGACTAATTTGCACAAATGTCCCTTTTTTGGGCTTTTTTTAATTTTAAAAGTAACACTGTTTTAAATTACAAATTTAACATTTTGTAAAACTATAAATACATCCCCCTCTTCTTCATTTATTTACTCATCTCTCATTTCTTAATCTCAATTCTCATATTCTCTCATTTTCCAATCTTCAATTCTTCTTCTAAAGTGCAATCAACTATTTGGCTCCTTTTTTTTGGAATTTAATTTATCGTAATATTTATTTTATCATTTGGATTTTGAAGTTTGAACAATTGAACTTCAAAATTGGAACAATTGACGTTTCTTCGTGGTAATATTGGAGTTGCGTAATCATCAAGTGCTCAATTTATTGCCGAATTCGGTGCACTCCCTCCAACTCTTTCTCTTATTTACTATTTTATTTGCATATTTAATTTTTGCGTGTACTTAGATTTTTACAATATGTTTAATGCTGGCAAAAGAGCTTGTAAAAAAGTTGCTAATAGGGAAAATAGAAAAAGAGGTAGTTCTTCAGCATCTGGTAGCAATACCCCACTCTCTACACATGTTTCTGAAACATCGCCTAATATTAATATAGATTATGAACAATTACAAGAAGATTTCGGAATATAAGATAATGAAAGATGAGATACCACTTACACCTAGTAATGTTGGAGCTGGTAGTGTTAGAGCTGCTACCAGGGGTGGTGGTTGTGGTACTAGTAGTAGACCATCTGTGGCCCCAACTACTAATCGTAGAAAAAGAAGTAAGGTTTGAAATTTTTTTAACGAAATAGTAGGTACTGACATAGTTAAATGCGAACTTTGTAATGATGATTTTAAACATATGACTGGAGGAAATTGAATGGGGCGCTGATGGTGATGGAAATCAAACAACTCTAAGCCCTACTACTGGAGGACTTATGAAATATGATAAAATGAAGAATCATGAGGAGTTAACAAAAATGATTGCTTTGGGTTGTCTACCTTTTTCTTTTGCTTCTTCATCATATCTTATTATGTATATTCAAAGGATTTATAATCCTTTATTTAAAGGTATCTCTAGAAGTACTTGTTGAGCTGATATCTTTAGACTTCATGGACAATATCAAACATACATACGTTATTTGTTTGAGTACCTTCCCTGTAGAGTTTCTCTAACTTCTGATATTGGCCATGTTGTTAATGAAAATGATTATTTGACAATTACATGTCATTGGATAGATGATTTATTTTGTATGCAAAAACGTATTATCGCTTTTAAATATGATGAAGATCAGAGTCATACTGCTATGTTTATAAGTAGAACTATTTGGGAAGTTGAATTTTATAATCTTAACCAAAAAGTATTGTGTATGTCTTTTGATAATGCTTCTAACAATACTGCCGCAATTTCATTATTAAAAATGCATTTGCAACCGCCACTTGAAGAAATTTTTCATGTTAGGTGTGCATGTCATATTTATAATTTAATTGTTAAAAGTGGCCTTGATTTATTTTCAACTGAGATTACTCATGTTAGAAGAGCAGTTGGTGTTATTCGAGGAAATAACAGACAATCTAGAATTAAGGAATTTAAGAATAAGTGTACCGAGTATAACCTTAAACCAAGATTCATGCCAGAAGAAATTGTTACTAGGTGGAATTATACATACATATTTTTAAAATATTTCTACAAATATAGATTTCCAATAACTAAAGTTGCTAATGCGCATTGTACTGATCAAAACCGTATGTTAACACCTGCTACTTGGGAGGTCATTAATGATGTTGTTTAATTTTTACATAAATTTTATAGCTACTGTTGAGTTTTCTGGGGCATACTACCCTACTGTTACAATGGTTTTAGTACATATAGCTGAAATTTCTTTTCTACTCTTTGAATTTAAGAAGAAAGAAAAATATAAGGATGTTGTTGAAGAAATGCAAGAAAAATTTAAAAAATATTTCTTTCCAATTCCTCAGATTTACTTAATTGGTGTTGTTTTAAATCCTTCTATTAAGATGGTTGATTGTCACCAATTAATCAATGCTTTATATACTTATATGGAGATTGGATCAACGGAAACCCCAGATATTTTTACTTGTATGAACAATCTAAATGATAATTTACAATAATAATATAATTATTATGCAAGTATAGTTGATGATGTTGCTCATAATATAGCCAATGTTAATCTCACTATGCAGTGTACCACTTCTTCAAGTTCTACTACTTTGTATGATGATGAAATAGTTGATAATTTTAATATTTTTTTTTATATTTGCTACAACTCAAACCAGTAGCAGGAACATTAATGAACTTCAATTCTACTTGCAGAAGCAAAAGGAGAATCGCACAAAGGAATTTTCAGCTTTGGGATGGTGGCGTGAGAATGAAAAGTAATTTCCTGTTCTTTCCGCTATGGCTCAGGACGTGCTGAATGTGCCAATTTCAATTGTTGCATCAGAGAGTGCATTTAGTCAAGTAAGACAACAACTAGGAGACACTCGTCACTCATTGGGAAGCAATGCTTTGAAAGTTTTAGTATGTTTCAGAGATTGGATTAGATCGGAACGAAAAAATCAAGAACGTGAAGATGTTGATAGCGCAGAAGACGAGGAACTTGGAGAAATATTAACACATGGTAACCCATCTGAATTTAACACTCCAGAAGAAGGACAATCAGTTCATATTGATTATGAAGAACTTACAAGAGCAATGTAAAACCTTTGAATTTACTACTTGTCAGATGTAAACCTTTCAATTTGTAACTTTGAAATGAATTTTGAAATTGGAAATAAATGTTGCACTTGCAATTTATAAGTGCAACTATTTTTTCATATTCATTGTATTCTTTATATTTTTTACTTTATATTAATACACTACTAGATAAAAGCTATTTTCTGACTGCGAATACGGTCGGAATGCGGTCAAAAAACGCTAATTTTCGACCACATTCAGACCGAAATAACGCGGTCGCAAAATAACTGGTCTGAAATATTTTGCGACCGAATCGGTCACTAAATTGCGACTACGTCGGTCAGAAAAAGGAAATAGGAAACGACTCACAAATGCTGTCAATTGTCCGACTGACGCGATCGCAAAGTATTTAAATTAAATTTTAATTTTATATTACCTTTCCCACTACTTCGGTCGCAAAATTTAAAAATAATTATACTTATATATAATATTTCTCACCATATTGGTCTCAAATATTAAAACGTACTTTAATTTTGTTTAAACTTTCCCACTGATGCAGTCGCAATTTTAATTAAATATTATTTATTTATTTATGTTTCCCACTACTATAGTCGCAAAATGTTATAATTCTGAAATTTTTTATAGCATTTTGCGACAACATTAGTCGGAATTCAGAAGGAAAATTGCAAATATTTTAACAAATTTTGGCCATTTTAAAACAGTACCACCTGTTAATTCAAAACTAAAGAATCAATCAACCATTCCTACCAATTAATCCACCATTTCAACTAATCAAACACACAAAATACAAACAATTAAAGAAAACATAAGCATTTGTAACTAAAACATCCAAGAACCATTCAATCAAAACTTAACATTACAATCATAGTCGAGTCTAAACATCCAACCATAACAAATAATAATGTCCCAAACATCACAACCACCACAAACTAAAATTCATTATCCCCGCCATGTTCGTCATTAAAAGGATCAACTTGACGCATGCTCATAAGTTTCTCAACTAGACTCTACAATTTGTTAAAATTTGCACGATCTTCTTTCCGTTCCTCCTTCAACTCTTCAACTTCTTTTCGTTATGCTTCCACCTCTTCATGATCCTGTGAATAACTCGTATCACTAGACAACAATGTCGTAGGACGACCTACGCAACAAACCTCTGAACTCTCTCCGCGTTAGTAGGAAGTATCATAAGTTCATGGCAAGAAAACTCAGAGAACCTCGCCACATAATCGGTCACTGACATCTGACCCTACTGGAGCTGCCCAAACTGAAACCGCAACTCTTCCCTCTAGGAGGGTGGAATATACTTATCCAAGAAAAGGCGTGTAAACTAATCCCAAGTCATAGGAGGAGAACCTGTTGGTATGCTGGGAAGATGAGACTGCCACCACCTACGGCCCTGCCCTCCAGCTAGAAAGTAGTAAAATCCACTCCATGGGACTCTAATGTACTCATGTTGTGCAGTCTGTCCCTGCACCTATCAACGAAGTCGTGGGGGTCCTCATGTTGCTCACCTCTTAAGACAGGAGGGTGAAGCCTGGTCCATCTATCCAATAGCTTCTGCGGCTCGCCTACCGCACCTAGTCTAGGCTTAGGTACAACTGCTGCAACTAGCTGGGCTCCGCCCATGGGTAGTGCACCCAGGGTCTGATATATAGCAGTTTCATGTCTCGGAGCTTGAGCAGTAGGGGTCTATGCTCCCTTTCTCGCCTGAGATGCGGCTGGGTCCTTTGGAAATAAACCAGCCTGAGTCATAGTATCCATGAACTGCAGCATACGACCCATAACCTCCTGAAAGACCGGTGCTGAGATGAAATCTACCGGGGTTGGCTCCGCTGCAGGCACCTCACACTACTCCTCAACAGTGGGATCCTCTAATGGATACATTGGTGGTATAGTTGGGGAAACTGTAGGACATCCCCGTCCCCTACCTCATGTTGGTTCCCTCCCCCGGCATCTGTCTCGGCCTCTAGCAACAGGGGGAGCAGCTCCTCCCGGGTCTGAAACATCCGCCTTGCGCGTTCTCATTATCTGTGAAAGAATAAGAGAAAGACACTTAGTTTAACATCAGCTGCATGAATGAGATGAAGAAAGAGTAGTTTCCTAACACCCTAAAGCCTCTCGAAGATAAGTACATACGTCTTCGCACCGATCCACAAGACTCTATTAGGCATGCTCATAACTTGTGAGACCTACGTGAACCTAGAGCTCTCATACCATGTTGTCACGACCCAATTTCTCCTATGGGCCGTGATGGTGCCCAACGTTATCGCTATGAAAGCCTACAGTGAACCAATTCTGTGATAATCCCTCGTGAAATGATAAAGTATTAGGGGCGTGTTATATATTTGAGTGGTGGAATTGGGATCAGATATGGTAATTGGTGCGCCTCATGGATTTTGAGACCGGGAGTTCCTATGAACAGATTATTTTTGTAGTTGTGAACTACGAGGATGCGAGCAAAGGTATTCAGTTGTTAGTATATGTCATGATTAAGTCATTATGAACTTTTGGGTAGTTATCTACCTGTTGTGGATGACCAGAGTTGATCTAGAATATAATTATTGGTAGACCAGTATGGGTGTGTGTTCTATCGGGACTCTATAGCGAGAATTGAGTAAGGTAAGTAATTGGGTGTTGTAGAATTGAGACGTGTTGGTTATGTTCTTTATGGTTTGGGTGGCATGGTATCGTCCGATTTCCCCGTGGTTATGGCAATGCACTTATAGTAATCGATGTCTAATTTCGCATGGTTATTGATTTTGAGCAAGGTGGCTTGGAGTATTTCATGTGGTCTAGCGGCTGGATGGGATCACGCTTTGTAGCAGAGTTAAGCAGAGGGATGATCCTTGGTGTAGGAATTGTGTGATATGGTTTCACGATGTGTATCAGGCTTTTAGCATGATGTGGTAATGGAAAGAGTAATGACAGGATAGTCCTCTCGTGTGAGTCTTCTTTATTTAATGAATTGAGCTCTTGGTATGTGGTTATTGAGTGCACAAGTTGCACAAGTTATGGCACTGACTGTCATTGATACTGATCGGACAAATGGTTACTGGTTTGTACGTGTTTCTTTCATCATCGGCAGTATATGGAAGTGTTAGAGCGAGGCATGGTTTGATAAGAGGGCATGTGTCGGTATTGAGTTATTGAATAGATATTGTAGTTAGGAGTTATCGCTATGAGTGGTTGAGCCACGCGGTATATTATCTGATTTCATCTTGGGTTACGGATATGGTTGATACATCGTGTTCAGACTATTTCAGCTTATAATCGTGGAAATTTGAACTTGTAAATTATTTCGGAAGTGGAAACTTGGTTCTAAGGTTATGGGTCAGGATTTGATAATGAAATTTCTGCTATGTTGTGTTATCAGACCTAGATGGGGTAGGGTGACATGGGATCACCCCTGAATATGTGCATGGAAGGTTACACTGCAAATTTTGGTGGTGTTGGAACAACTCTAGGAACGTTCGAGGACGAACGTGTGTTTAAGTGAGGGAGAATGTAACGACCCAGTCTGTCGTTACGTAGAACTTGCAGTATAATTGTTTTTATTGACTTGTTATAGAATGATTATACTATATTTGATGTATTAGAGTTGGTAGGCTTAAAACCGAATGGTTGTAGCAAGAGTTCAGTCACTTAGTCCTTAAAGAATCACCTTAAAATGGGAAAAGTCAACTAAGAGTTGACTTATTGGTAAATAACCCCGGAATGCGGATTTTATGGCTCGGATAGCTTCGTTAGGTGATTTGGGACTTAGGAGTGTGTTCATAATAATTTTGTGATGTCCGGTGTAGAATTAGGCTTGAATTGGTGAAAGTAGGTTTTTGGCGATTTCCGGTCGGCAGTGGAAAATAGGATATCGGGGTCGGAATAGAATTCCCACAGTTGGAACAGGTTCTTAATGTCATTTTGGACTTGTCCGCAAAATTTCAGGTCAATCGGAGTTGATTTAGATAGTTTCAGCACCATTGGTGAATTTTAGAAATTTCAAAGTTCTTAGGCTTAAATCCGATGTGAATTTGGTGCTTTGATGTTAGTTTTGGTGTTTCGAGAGTGCGACTAAGTTTGAATGATGTTACGGGATATGTTGGTAAGTTTGGTTGGGGTCCCGTGGGGCTCGGGATTGATTTCGGGTGGTTAACGGGCATTTTTGGACTTAAAGAAAGAGCTGGTTTTCTGGTTTTTGTGCAGCAGGCTTTTGCTGTATGCGATCGCGTAAGGGGAGTTGTGATCGCGTAGTTCAATCGTGAGGGGCAGAATTTTATTCTCTACGATCGCATAAAGGCGTCCGCGATCGCAGAGGTTGAGCAACATAGGTACCGCGATCGCGGGACTAAGGTCGCGATCGCGTAGAGTACTCTGAGGGTCAGGCGAGTTTGTGCATCGCGATCGCGTGTATTGGAGTGTGATCGTGTACGTTTGGTAAACGGAACAGTGCGATCGCGTGAGTGAGGTTGCGATCGGGTGAGTTGATGACTCATTGAGTTGCGATCGCGTGGCTTATGCCGCGATCGCAATGAGTAAAGTGAGGGCTGGAGAGGTTTGTTCTTCGCGATCGCGTGAGGACTTCCGCGATCGCAGTTCATTAATCACTGGGCATATTTAAATTAAACCCTCCGCAACTTAAACCCTTATTTCACCATTTGTGCACGGACAAAGAGCTTTTTGGGCGATTTTTGAAGGAGAAAATCATTGGGTATCGCAGAGGTAAGTAATGTGATTATTAAAACTCGTTTATGGGTGATTAAACACCATAATCTCAGCCTTTAATTCATGAAAAACATTAGAAAAAATAGGATTTTGGGGCATGAGATTATGAGACCTTCAAGGGTCGATTTGAGGGGTCAAACGGACTCCGATTTTGGTGTTCTTTATATGTACGGAATCGTGAGAAGATAAAGAACACTTTTCTGTAACAATTTCTGCGTTTCGGGACCAGGGGTCAGGTTTTGACCGGTTTGGGATTTTGAGTTAAATTCGATATTTTTCAATTGGAAATTATTCCTTAAACATATGTTGATGATAAAAATCTGAACTTGGTAGATTTGGAGCCTTCGAAGGTTTATTCGAGAGGCAAGCGTGTTTCGAAATAATTCTGGGCTAGTTTTGAGGTAAGTAATGTCTTGAAATCCTGTCATGAGGGTATGTAACCCCGGACTATGCACCCTTTCACGGGTTTTGAATTAAAAAGGTGGAAAATTTGGGAATATCTTTCCTATTTAGGCGACTATTGAGTTGCTAAACCGACTTTTAATCTTATGCTTAATTAGTACTATTTTATCATGATATGATTTGGGCTGTAAGCCGTGTTTGGGGCCTAGTGCCGATCTGTTTACCCCTTAGGGGACTGTTTTACTGTGTTTCCTCACTTGATATGTTGTGAATTACGCTCAGTCTTTTCCTGATAAATGGTTTTGACACTCAGAGTATTTTGATACTATTTATTTAAAAATGAAACACTCTTTTGGGTCGAGAACCCAGTTTGTTTATGGCCTATGGGCTAATTGAGAGTGTCTGACTGAGTGAGGCTTTCAGGCCTTATGAGTGATGTGAGGAGGCTTCCAGGACTTATGAGTGATGTGAGGAGGCTTTCAGGCCTTATGAGAGATGTGAGGAGGGTTCCAGGCCTTATGAGTGATGTGAGGAGGCTTCCAGGCCTTATGAGTGATGTGAGGAGGCTTCCAGGACTTATGAGTGATGTGAGGAGGCTTTCAGGCCTTATGAGAGATGTGAGGAGGGTTCCAGGCCTTATGAGTGATGTGAGGAGGGTTCCAGGCCTTATGAGTGATGTGAGGAGGCTTCCAGGCCTTATGAGTGATGTGAGGAGGCTTCCAGGCCTTATGAG
>ML279984.1:0-13950 GCA_005239495.1 Nicotiana undulata | reverse complement strand
CCTTCCTTATTTAGTATTAGCATTTGATTCAGAGACATATGTTATAGTTCTAGCAGAGTTAGATTTATTTATTCTTAGATGCTCATGACTATTGACTCCAGTTCTTGGGAGGTTGTTTAGGCTAATATGGGAACGCTAAGACATTATTTTCATTATTTATGCTATGGTTGCTTGCTTATTATTATATTGTGAACGGTTAAAATTGAACAAAAGCGTAGTAAGGTGATGGTTGGCTAGACTAGTTCCACGATAGGCGTCATCACGGCCTGTTAGGATTTGGGGTCGTGACATTATAATTTTGTCTATTTTCACGTCTACATCCATTGATACCTTCACGGTAATAATTTTGTCTTCTTTCAGACTTATCACATACTGCTACCACATTCTCTTAAGGGGAATGAGAATGGAGCAAATTTAATGAGACAGACTTTCACTTTTTGTGCTCATAATCATACATGAATTTGATCATGAAAAGACATAGAAATTTTACCACTTCGGGTGGTTATAATTTCTTGCAAACTCTATAAGAGTTATAATCAAAGTTTATTGTCTTTGCTTGCATTGAAAATCAAATTATAGAATTTCAAGAATTTAAAACAGAAAAATTAAAGTAAAATACTTACATTAAATCCATAATTTAATCATGAAGGAAGTTCATAGAACAATTGACAATCATTATGCTCAATCTCAAAGCTTCTACTCAATTGGTTAGAGTCTCGTGCTGATAACGTGTTAATAAAACAATAAAAGAACAAGAACAATATCGCAAAGAAAGAGAGAAGGAATTCTTATTGGATTTTGGGATGAATTACAATGGAAGAGGATTCATCTATAGGGAAAGAGTGACTTAGTCACCAAGTAAAATCCATAAGATCTCTCTAAAATATAGACCTTCACCTTAAATAGAAATCTATTTATAACAATTTCATTAATATTTTTTCTATTTACTAAGCATCAATTTTATACCTCAATTTGTGTATATTAAACTGACAAAATGATCACTGATTGCCAAGTATCATTTTGTGACTTTAATTTGCATAAATTAAGGTTTAAAATGAATCCCTTAGTAAAAAGGGAATTATTAGGAATTGTAGCTCAAAATTACAATATAAAACAATATAAGTTGAATAGGAGAAGAAGAGATAACTTTCTTATTTCATCAAGTGTCAAGTGTATCCCATATCGCATTTCATCCTCTATTTATACTATTACATAGAAGGTTACAAAAGGATTGTCTTAAACATAGCATTAACAATTGAGATCACGGGGGAAGATCATGGGGAGGGGGTTATGGAGGTGTGGGAGATACAATCGTAATAGTGATAAGTAGTTGGATGTTTTTTACATCATGGATGAAAATAGTGGGAGTAATTGACATCCACAATTACTATAGGTTTTACAACACTCCCCCTTGGATGTCCAAAAATAGATAATATGCCTCGTAAATACCTTACTAAGAAAAATCATGTGGGAAAAAATCTTAGTGAAGGAAAAAGGGCATATATCTATAATACACTTTATTTGTTGCCTCGTTAAAAACCTTACCAGGAAAACCCATTATCAAGGGAATCGGTTCAGGTATGTTAAGTCTATCCCTTCTCTCTCTTTTGGCATGATCTATATGACATGAACGAAACGAGGAATGCACAACTTCCATAAATGATTCTATTCATAGAAATAATTCTTGATTTCCTATGTGAATTATTATTATATCTTCTGTTCACGGGTCTCAAGAAAATACTAATTTGATAAAGTTTATCCGAAAGACATATTGATTTCTATGGCATTCCAAGAAAATCTTATCAACGTATTTCTTATGCATTTCATGCATTTCTATATGTACATTGACACATGACCAGAAAACCTTTAGGCTAAGGGAAAAGAGTACAACGCATATCTTACTCCCCCTCATGAAAACATCACTTTATTTCTCGAAGACGCCGCATTCCAATCTTCTGTTTCAACTTCTAAAATGTTGACGTTGATAATGCCTTAGTGAACAGATCAGCCAAATTTTCACATGAGCGAATCTGTTGAACATTAATTTTACCATTTTGTTGAAGATCATGCATGAAGAACTTTGGTGAAATGTGGTTTGTTCTGTCTGCTTTGATGTATCCTCCTTTCAGTTGAGCGATGCAAGCAGCATTGTCTTCATATAGTATAGTTGGATTATCTTTTTTCGTAAGAAAACCACACATTTCCTGAATATGCTGAGTCATTGATCTCAACCAAACACATTCCCGACTAGTCTCATTAATGGCTCAGCACGATTTGAAGATGTGACAGCTATTATTTGTTTCATTGAACGCCATGATATAGTTGTACCTCCATATGTAAACAAATAGCCTGTTTGAGATTGGGCTTTATGTGGATCGGACAAATAACCTGCATTGTCATAGCCAATTATTTCTGACTTGAATTCATTAGAATAAAGCAATCTCATATCTATAGTTCCCCAAAGATATCTAAATATATGCTTAACACCATTCCAATGTCTTCTTGTTGGGGAGGAGTGTAATCTTGCTAATAAGCTTACTACAAAAGCAATATCAGGTCGGGTATTGTTGGCAAGATACATCAGTGCCTCAATTGCACTAAGATATGGAGTTTCATCACCAACGAGCTCTTTATCATTTTCTCAATTCGAAGTGCGTTTCTTGCGTATTCTTGATAAACCAACGTTTATATATAGATGTAGGAGGATCTGTTTGGGAAGTAAGAAGCCCCTTTGACATCTCTTTATCTGCAAATAATTCTCGATGTGAAAACACAGAGCCAGGGGGCTGATCTTTGAATAGGAAAAAGAGTGGATCTGCAGGGTCCCAAATGAATTGGCTTATTCGAAAAAGGCCTTGTTCTTTGGAAGATCTATCTCGTGTCTGGTACTGCATGGTTCCACTCTGCAAGAACTCCGAATCATTCTCTTGAAGCTCATCCTCTTCCTCATAAATGATCCGCTTGCCCCAAAATGACCTGGACAAATAGGGAAATCCCAATTCATTGGGCCTTTCGATACAATCAAATAGAAAGCCCCAAGAGCGCCTTATTCTAGGAGCCCAAACTATGTGATTGAAGAAATCCGCCAAAATGGATCTTTATTTATGTCAAGTGGTCTCACAACCATTTGGGTACTCAATGGATGTGCATTATTCATGTAAAATCGCTTTAAACCTTTTTCAGTATATGTTTATTTATGGACAAAATTCTATTTGTTACATGCTAAATTTGTAGGCCAAGTCAAAATTTTGTCTAACCAAGATTTTTCATTTCAAATTCTTTCTTCAAACACTCTACAAATTTTGGAAGCTCTTTAGAAGTGCCAATGATATTCAAGTCATCAACATGCACAACTATGATAACAAATTCAGATCCATACCCCTTAATAAAGACACAAGGGAAAATAGGGTCTTTGTTTACCCCTCCGTTAGCAAATACTCGCTAAGACGATTGGACCACATGCTCCTTGATTGCTTCAATCCGTATAAGGATTTTTGAAGCTTTATTGAACAAGTTTTCCTTGAAATTTTATGTGCTTCATGAACTTTATATCCTTCAGGGATTTTCATAAAAATTACATTGTCCAGTGAGCCATATAAGTAGGATATGACAGCATCCATCAATCGCATATGAAGCTTTTCATGGACTGCCAGATTTATTATATACCTGAAGGTAATTACATCTACTACAGGAGAATATGTCTCCATATATTCGATGTTATGCCTTTGTGAAAACCCCTGTGCCACAAGTCGTGCTTTATATCTTACGACTTCATCTTTTTCATTTTAATTTCCCACAAAAACCCATTTGAATCCGCTGGTTTGACACCTTCAAGCGTTCGGACTATTGGACCAAAATTTTACGTTTTTCGAGTGATGCCAATTCCGCTTGCATTGCGTTTTCTATTTTGGCCGGTCATTCTGTCTGCACCCATCGACAGATTTTAGCTCAAGATCCTCATCTTGTTGGATTACTTTAACTGCAACATTAAATGCAAAACTGTTGTCAACAATAATGTTATTTATGTTCCACATTTTTCTTATAGAGACATATCTTATTGAGATCTCTTCATTTTCATCATTTCCAGGTATTAGAACCTCTTATGAGGTCTTATCAATTGTTATGTCTTTGTTCTCCTCTTGAGAAATTACCTCCACGTTATGATCAACTTGATCATATGCTCCTTTCCTTTTTCGGGGATTCTTATCCTTGGAACCGATTGGTCTACCACGTTTAAGGCGTGGCCTAGACTCATTTGCATTATCATACCGTCTAGCTGGGAAACCAATTCGAATTGGAGCATTTACAGCTGGAATATGCGATTCAGTAACCCGTGGAAGGTTAGTAAATGCATTTGGAAATTGATTTGTAATATTTTTTATATAAATGGTCTTTTGAACTTCTTGTTCACATTGATTTGTACGAGTATCTAAGTGAGATAGAGATAATATGTCCCAATCTATCTCTTTTTCTAACTGTTTATTTTCTCCCCCTAATATTAGAAAAGCTGATTCGTCAAAATGACAATCAAGAAAATCTGGCTGTAAACAAATCTCTTATCATAGGCTCATGATATTTAATACTAGAATGAGATTCATAACCAACATATACTCACAACCTTCTTTGGGGACCCATCTTTGTGCATTGTGGTGGAGCAATTGGAACATATACCGTACATCCAAAAATTCTTAGATGGAAAATATTTTTCTCCTAACCAAAAGCCAACTATAATGGGGAGACTTCATGATAACTGGTTGGCCTTATGCGCACAAGTGTTTCGCAATGCAACACAGCATGTCCCACACTGAAAGAGGAAGTTTTTTCCTAATTAGCATGGTCTAGCTATTAATTGGAGGTGTTTAATCAATGATTCTGCTAGACCATTTTGAGTATGAACATGAGCAACCAGATGCTCAACTTTTATTCCAGTAGCCATACAATAATCAGTAAAGGTCTGACATGTAAATTCACCAGCATTATTAAGACGAATTGTCTTAATTACATCATCTGGATTTAGCCTTATTATTTGGGCCAACGATCTCGCAAATTTCATATTACGAGTTGACAATAAGCACACATGTGACCATCTTGTAGATTCTTGAATAGTCAACATGGAGGGTGTATAGGCCCACATATATCACCCTGTATACGTTCTTGAAATGCAGGGGATTCAACCCCAACTTTAGCTGCTGATGGTTTAATAACCAATTTTCCTTGAGAACAAGCAGCACAAGAGAATTCCTTAAATTGAAGAATTTTATTGTCCTTCATTGTGTGCCCATTTGAACTCTCTATTATTCTGTGCATCATGTTAAAACAGGGATGGCCTAACCTGTCATGCCAAATGATAAAATTATTAGAAGTAGTAAACCTTTGTTTACTATGGCATATGATTCAACCATACCAATATTTGTGTGGTACAATCCAGAAGAAAATGTGGGTAATTTTCCGTGCACACATTTTTTCCCCGTGTTTATTGTAGTAATATAAAGGTATTCAACCTTTCCTTCGTTAGAGGTCTCAACATGATATCCATTTTGGCGAGTAAGTTTGAAACTCAACAAGTTTCTTTGAGACTTACTACAATACAATGCATTATTAACAATTAATATTGTTCCTCCAGGTAGTATTAAGGTCGCTCTTCCAGAGCCCTCAATTAACTTTGTACTACCAGATATTGCATTAACATAGGCCTCTTTCATAACGAAATAAGAGAAGTTTCTTCTCTTAATATTGTATGGGTTATAGCACTATCCCAAAGGCATAAATCTTCATTACTCAACTTGGATCCAATTGAAGACTGGGAATTTTATTTTCTTCATAAAAAAAAAATACACAATGAAAAATACGAAAAAACTAACAATAACATAAGACAACTTAAGTACTTCTTGAAAATTAAAACAACTTTAGAACGAGACAAAAATATACTGAAAATAAAAATAACAACATAATTGAATTCCCTAGTAAAATGATCAAACTATAGTTTTGGTCTCCAAATAAGTCTTCAACTTCCAAATGAGTAAGATCATCGAGCCCTTCAAAATCATCATCATTCAAAGCAAGATTTTCCTCGGCATTGTCATCATTTTTATTTGAAGGCCCTGCCTCAAAATCATTTTTAAAGGTCAACTGAGACTCCACTAGAGCATTAGCAGAAAATTTCCAACATTATTTGCCTTTATTTTTATGGAGTTTTGATAAAGCCTGACAAAATGCTCAAGTGCATGACATTCAATTTTCCAATGACCTTTCATGCCACAACGGTGGCAGTTACCACTTTTTCCTATTAAAGGATTGCTTTGAGAACCCATAATGTTCTCTCCTTTGCCATGACCACCACGATGACGACTATTATATCGTCTCTTACCATTGTCATGCCCACATACATACATTTGTCCATGATTATTATTTTGTCTTTTTCCAGACTTATCACGTCTAGCTTCCATATTCTCTTCAGGAAGGGGAGTTGACCATGTGGGACGGGCTTCATAATTTTTCAGCAAAAGGGTATTATGTTGCTCAGCCACCGGAAGGCATGAGATCAATTCAGAATACGTTTTAAAACCCCTTTCACAGTATTGTTGTTGTAATACAATATTTGAGGCATGAAAAGTCGAAAGAGTCTTTTCCAACAAATCCTCATAATTCATAACATCCCCACATAATTTTAATTGGGAAGTTATTTGAAATACAGTAAAGTTATACTCACTTACAGTCTTAAAATCTTGCAACTGTAAGGCATCCACTCATATCGAGCTCTTGGCAATACCGTAGCCTTAAGGTGATCATAAGTTACCTTCAGACCAGTCCACAATTCAAGTGGATCTTTCACTGTTAAATATTCAACCGTCAAACCTTCATCCAAAAGATGACGAGGGAAAATCATGTCTTTCGCTTTGTCCTGGATTGATGCTTCATTACCCTGAGTAATGGTGTCACCAAGGCTTTTAGCGGCTAAGTGAATCTCAGCATCGAGAACCCATGATAGGTAATTCTTTTCAGAAATGTCAAGTGCTACAAACTCAAGCTTTGACAAATTCGACATAGTAAAAACTATTTAAAAAAAAGAATTAGAAATAGTAAAAAGAAATAAACAAAAATATTTTCAAAAAAGGGGCAATCTGATCATATCCCGTAAAATAAATAACATCAATTGACCAATTAATCATCATTAAAATACATGAATTGGTTATGCAGCAATAAAAACCTATAATTCTTCAAAATAAACAAAAACATGTTTTCTCGAAAGCCCTTAGTCGTAAGGAAAGAAATCAGGAAGTCATTTGATAGAGTATTAAAATAGTAGGAATAGCTATTTCAATCAATCTTAACTATTCTGACAAACATGTCAACTATTGGCATTAAACACACAATAGAAAATTGTATGCGTCCAGGTACTACTTTAGTTTTATGTTTAAAAACTAAACATATTTAGGCATTAAGAATGCAATCAGTACAATTGTCATATTTCCCTTCTACGAGACAATACATAATTTTAATTGAGTAAAACCAAAAGAAGTAGATTCCATATAAAATAAATGCGTAGTAACAAGTTGATAATTTGAACACCAGGTTGTAGATATATACCTTGCAAGTGAAATTCAATCTTGGGGTTAGAGAATTCGTGCTGATAACGTATTAAGAATTGTAGCTCAAAGTAACAATATAAAACAAGATAAGTAGAATAAGAAGAGAAAAGATAACTTTCTTATTTCATCAAGTATTCAAGTGTATCTCATATCACATTTCATGCCTCTATTTATACTATTAGATACAAGGTTACAGAAGGATTGTCTTAAACATTCCATTAACAATTGAGATCATGGGAGAAGATCACGGGGACGGGTTATGTAGGTGTGAGAGTTACAATCATAATAGTGATAAGTAGTGGGAGGTTATTTTCGGGTGAAAATAATGGGAGTATATAACGACCCGCTTGATCGTTTTGAGAGTTAGCGCCCCGATCCCCCAATAATTGTTTTCCCCATGTCCATTTCTGCTTTTGGGACTTGTCGGAATGTTGAGTGGTGAAATTCGAAGAGTTTTTGGACACATAGTCCTTATATGTGAGTTTAGGCTTTAGAAAATGGGCCATAGTTGGAACTGTGTGAAGAAGAATCTGGAATGGAATTCCATCGACTCTGTTAGCTCTGTTGAGTGATTTCGGAGTTAGGAGTGTGTTTGGAATATGTTTTCGAGGTCTGTAGTAGATTAAGGCTTGAATTGGAGAAGCTTGGAATTTTGGCGATTTCGGCCGATAGGTGAAATTTTTATATCGGACTCGGAATGAAATTCCGGAAGTGACAGAAGGTGCGTAGTGTCATTTATGACTTGTGTGTAAAATTTGAGGTCATTCAGATGCATTTTGACGTGTTTCGGCATCAGATGTGAATTTTGGAAATTTCATAAGTTCTTAGGCTTGAATCCATGCATAATTGATGATTTTAATGTTATGATATATTTTTTGAAGTCTCGACTAAGTTTGAATGAAGTATTAGGACTGGTTGGTAAGTTTGTTTGAGGTCTCGGGGTCTCGGGGATGTTTCAGATGCTCAACGGGTGAGTTTGGAACTTGGAACCCAGTTGAACCATTGCTGGTTCTGGTGTTTCTCACCTGCGGACGGGGAACTGCAGGTGCGGTGTTGGGCTCGCAGATGCAGGAGTTAGTGAGAGGCTGCCAGTGGTCGCAGTGCAGTCTGGGTTCCGCAGGTACGGGACCACAGGTGCGGCCCCAACCCTATTAAGTGAGTTTCCGCACCTGCGATGGTTTTTCCGCAGGTGCGGTTCAAGCGCAGGTGCGGAATCCCTGGGTTGTTTATACAAAAGTTTGAGGGTTTGAAATTCATATCTCCTAAAACGATTTAGAGCTCGGGTTTTGGCAATTTTCAGTGGGTTTCGAAGAGGAGATTCATAGGTAATGTTTTTTAACCATAATTCACTTGTATGTCATTAACCTCTAGCAATTTCCTCAATCTAATCAATGAATTTGGGTGAAAAATCATAAAAATGGGATGAAGATTCCCCAAGTAGAAATATGAGGATTTAGGTGTATTGGTAAAAAAAGAGCTTTCACACGTATGATAATTCTTGATGATTCAGCCAGTTACGTGGAACAAGGAAAACATGACAGCTGGACATGATTCTATAAGGAGGTGCGAGGCAAAGAGGCACGTCACTATATACCTCCGAAGTGATCAGCTACGGAAGACTCAACTTGATTGAGTCAAATAAGAGACACGGTCAGAATGAATCCGGACAGAGCTACAAGCAGATTCAAAGGTCTTCAATTAATGATCCACACGTTACACAACCTTCAAGCAACAGTTACGGTTATTCACTGTAACGTTACATTAATGTAATAATTAGTCATTAATGTGTTATCATTGCAAGAGGTAGACGTTATACTGAAGAATTCCCTATATAAGGGAATAGAAGTTAACTTGTAAGGGGAATCTGGACTACGAATACCATACTCTTTATTTTTCTGTGCATCATACTATTTTCTATTTACTTACTCCTTTTTATTTATTTCCCTGATTATCAAAAACCCGTGTTCATTCCTAAAAATAAGCTTTGGTCAAGGAATCTTATTCTTTGGTTAAACAAATTGGTTCCGTTGCCGGGAATTTGATAATCTTGTTTGCTTCTCAAAGAAATATCCTTTGAACTATGTCGAACCCCAACGACAATAACCAACAGAGAAATAGGAATCCATCACCTCTTACATCCCCAAGAGGTTCAAGGGATCCATCCCAAGAGAGATCCAACAATAACAACAATAACAACAATGATAATGATCAAACAGTAGAATAAGATCAGGTAAAGCAAATGATTGCAGAGTATGTGAGCCAAGCTTTGCAAGAATTTGCAAGGGGATTACCAGCGACATCACCTGCATCACTAACACCACCTCCTCATAACACAATCACCGTGGAAAATCCTCAGTCTGGGTTGGTAAACTCAGCAAGGGATGACACTCCTAACGAATCTCTCGAAACGAGACCAGGTAAGACTAATAACCCTGAATTACAAAATTTACTACTAACCCTGCATAAGCAGGTGAAGGAACAAAACGATTGAATCGAGCAAATTCCTGGAGTACCACCTGTTATCAAAGGCATTGATGTTGATAGATAATCTCAACAACCTTGGAAACCAAGAGCAGCACCTTTTCCTATACCCAAGAAGTTCAGAATGCTTGATGTCCCTAAGTATGACGGAACAACTGACCCACGTGACCATGTGACTGCTTTTACCACCGAAGTAAAAGGCAACAATCTGACAAAACAAGAAATTGAGTCGGTCCTAGTAAAAATATTTGGAGAAACACTTACCAAAGGAGCTCTAACCTGGTATTCTCTTCTCCCTGAAAACTCTATAGATTCATTTGCTAAACTTGCAGATTCTTTCATAAAAGCACACTCCGGTGCATAAAGGGCCGAGAAAAGAAGGGAAGACATATTTAAACTAAAACAAGGAGACACGGAACTACTCCGTGAATTTGTAGACAGATTCTAATGAGAAAGAATGCAACTACCAAGGGTGCCCGATAACTGGGCATCCATGGAATTTGCGAGCAATCTAAATGACAAAAGATCAGAAGCCACGAGAAGATTCAAGGAAAGCTTGAGAGAGTTCCCAGCTACAACGTGGAATGATGTTTATAACAGGTACAGTACTAAACTTCAAATAGAGGAAGATATCATTGCTCGTTCAAGGGATGAAGATCATACCAGATCCAGACGTTCCGAATCAGACAGGAAATCAGGTAAAACAGGTACGATCCTTACATGGGACCCTCCAGACGAGATACTTGTCCTAGATTTGAAAATGTTAGCTCAGAATATAGACCATCAAGCAGAGATACGAGCTCGTCCTCATCTAGGTCCAGAAAGGATCGAGATGAATGACACAAGGGTAATACACGAATTGGGGATCACACCTTCAATGTAAGTACCCTCGAACTAGTTTCAATATTAAGAAACATGGGAGATAAGGTTCGATGGCCTAAAGAAATGAGGTCAAACCCAAATAAAAGGAATCTAGATTTCTTGTGCGAATTCCATAATGATCATGGACACAAAACTGCAGATTGCAGATTTTTACAAGGTGAAGTAGAACAATTATTGAAACAAGGCTATTTAACGGAATAGTGATAAAGGAAAGCAGGCATACATGAAGAACAGATAGGAACCCCCAAAGCCTCCATCTCCAAAAAGAACCATCAACGTGATACATGGAGGAGAGGAAGTAAACGGAATAGTTTGCAAAGTAGCCTCGAAAATCACAATTACACACGGAAAGCGGGTTCGAGAAAATCCAGACACATATGATATAACTTTTGATGATGCAGATTTCGGCGGATTAATGCTCCCCCACAATGATGCTCTGGTAATATCTTTACTCATTCATGACACTAACATTAAAAGAGTGTTGATTGGTCCAGGTAGTTCAGTTAACATCATCTTGCTAAGAGTCGTGGAAGAAATGCTCCTGGGAAATCAGGTGACCCCAAAGGCACGAGCCATATCAGGGTTTGATAACTCTACACTGATAACCAAAGGAGAAATCTAACTTAGCACTTATGCCGAGGAAATAATTAAAAACACCAAATTCCAAGTCGTTGATACTGACATGGCTTACAACGTAATCATGGGAAGGCCCCGGATCCACGACATGAAAGCAGTACCGTCCACCTTACATCAGGAAATTAAATTTCCTTCAGAATGGGGAGTCAGATAGATTAGAGGTGATCAACAGACCTCTAGAAATATAAATTTTGTGGTGCATTATAACAAAAAAGTAGAGACAGAAGAACCGAAGGATAGGGAAATCTCCCAAACAGATGTTACCGGCCAAATAGGTACAGAAAAAGTTACTGACCGAACAGGTACGAAAGAAGTAAGTGTTCAAATAGATACGGAAGGAGGTACCCACGAGAAGGTGAATCAAGTCACCACAAAAGATGCATTAAATCATACGGACGTAGACCCCAGACCGGATGTCATCCAAGAATCGGAGGAAGATGAGCACATCAAAACAACTACGGAAGAGCTT
Source organism: Nicotiana undulata (assembly GCA_005239495.1). Lineage (NCBI taxonomy): Eukaryota > Viridiplantae > Streptophyta > Magnoliopsida > Solanales > Solanaceae > Nicotiana > Nicotiana undulata. The sequence goes on along the minus strand of ML279984.1, from coordinate 1,893 downwards.
GAAGTTGTTCCATTGTTTGAACAAAAAGTGCATATAGGCACGAGGCTGAGCCCCAAACGAAGAGGTAAGTTAATGGATTATTTAAAAGTAACACGGATTGTTTTGCGTGGTCCCACTCAGATATGACAGGTATCCCACCAGAAGTGATGACTCATAAACTAAATGAAGATTCATCCTTCATACCTGTTAAGCAGAAGAAAAGAAAGCAAGGACCATTCAAGAACAAAGTAATTGACGAAAAAGTACAGAAACTCTTGAAAAATTGGTTCGATACGAGAGGTAACGTACCCTAACTGGTTAGCTAACACTGTGGTAGTACATAAAAAGAATGGAAAATGGAGAGTATGCGTAGATTATACTGACTTAAATAAAGCATGCCCCAAAGATTCATTCCCATTACCACATATAGATCAAATGATTGATGTCACCGCAGGACATGAATTGTTAAGCTTTCTAGATGCGTATTCTGGTTATAATCACATTAAAATTGATCCCTCGGATGAGGAAAAAACGTCCTTTATTACGAACAGGCGGACTTATTGTTATAAAGTCATGCCTTTTGGCTTTAAAAACGCTGGAGCCACCTATCAAAGGCTAGTGACCAAGAACATCTTGGGAAAAACGATGGAAGTTTACATCGATGACATGTTGGTAAAATCAACATGGGCGGAAGACCATTTCTAGCACCTCTCTATTACCTTTGAAATTTTACGCAGGTATAATATGAAGCTGAATCAAGAAAAATGCGTTTTTGGCTTACAATCAGGTAAATTTTTGGGTTTCCTTGTATCAAATAGGGGAATAGAGGTAAATCCTGATCAAATTAAAGCTATAGAGGAAATACCTGATATACTAACAAATAAAAAAGAAGTTCAAAGACTAACGGAAAGAATTGCAGCTTTGGAAAGATTTATTTCCAGATCTTACGAGAAAAGTTTTAAATTCTTTTCAGTCCTCAAAAAGCAAGATCAATTTGAATGGACTGAAGAATGTCAATAGGCTCTCAAAGATCTAAAAGCTTATCTATCAAAACCCCCGCTGCTATCAAAGCCAAAGGAAAGGGAGAGGATGTACGTCTATCTTGCTGTCGCAAAAATTGCTATAAGTGCAGTATTGGTAAGGGAAGATAAAGGTAAACAATCCCCTATTTATTATGTAAGCAAAACATTACTAGATGCTGAAACCAGATATCCACATCTAGAAAGGTTAGCCTTAGCTTTAATAATGGCATCTAGAAAATTACGACCATATTTCCAATGTCATCCAATCACTGTTGTAACTTCATATCCATTAAGGAATATATTGCATAAACAAGAACTATCAGGAAGATTGGCCAAATGGGCCATAGAGTTAAGCGAGCATGATATAATATATCAGCCTAGGACTACAATAAAGTCTCAAATTTTAGCTGATTTTGTCGCTGACTTTAGTCATACCATTGTCCCTGAAGTGGAAAAAGAGTTACGACTCTTTAACGGTGCTAATACGGGTCTATGGACCCTATTTACCGATGGTTCTTCCAATATAAAAGGTGTCGGTTTAGGCATAGTTTTAATATCACCAACAGGTGAAAAGACACGACAAANGAGAACTCTCAATCGAGCAAATCACAATAAAAAGTGACTCTCAGCTGGTGGTAAATCAAATGCATGGGACTTACATCGCTCGAGAGACTCGAATGCAACAATATCTGGGAAAGGCACGAAACTCGTGAGACAATTCAAAACGTGGAAGGTAATACAAATACCTAGAGAGGAAAATGCATAAGTAGATGCATTAGCTAACCTTGCAGCAGTCACGGAAGTAACAAACAAAGATAATGCAATTGTTATTCATCTATTCCATTCAACGATCGACCAAGACAGAAATGAGGTAACTTTCAACAATTTAACC
>MDKH01100442.1:0-18419 GCA_005239495.1 Nicotiana undulata | reverse complement strand
GTACATATGTGTACCAACTCAACAGTGAACTCAACAGGATTGTGCCAATACCACGGATAGTCAGCTGGGATTTAAATCATAATGTCTTACGTTTCCATATCATTTCAGCAGAATTGTACAATTTCTAACACATATACAAGGTACAAATAGGACACATAGAAGCATGCTTGTGAATCCTAAGGCTACCCGGCATAGCAATATTTAATATAGTCGCCACGTACAGACTCTCATCACTTGGTACGTATGTGGCCCCCGCAAACAACTACATACAACATGTAGAACACCTATGGGGATAATTCCCTCTTACAAGGTTAGAAAGGAGACTCACCTCGTGTCGAATCTACCTCTCGGATCAAGAACGCGCCCGCAACTCCGAACTCTACACCCGAGGACTCGTAACTGGAGTAGAAAAAATTCGTATGATATTTTTGAAAAAGATTGCACCGCATTCCCTTCGAATTGCAAAACCCCATTTCTATAAAATAACGTAGTCTCGTATGATCTTTTAAAGCAAAGTCATGTTGACAAATTTTTGGATAAGTTGCTGAAATTTCCATCTTCATTTTGGAGATTCAAATGATGAATTTGAAAGGTTTGGAGATAATAATGTTACCAAGTTAGAGAGGTCCTATGTTTGAATAGAACTGTTGAAGACTAACATTTTGATGAATGACTTCTGTAAGTCTTATGATGCCTTAAGATGTGGCCCCACTTTAGGAATAATTTGGCCAAAATAATTCTAAATATGACACCTATATTGAATGACTAATGAGTCATTTATAAGACTAGGAAGGGCTTCCATGTTTGGGCTTTAAGGCTTATCCATCATATTTTAATTAATTCTTTAATTAATTGGGTAATACCCCATTGCCCAATAATCAATCAATTACCCGCATAATTAAGAATAATCTCAAATTACTTAAAATACTATTCACTTTTAACATACCTTATCATGTCCATGTGGTACCTTGTATGGTACTAGTCCATAAATATCGGGTATTTTAGCTCGGGCCGTATTTTATTCCAAAATGTCAAACCTCGACGAAACTCATTTAGGGAAACGGGGTCCGATAACACAAAATGACCGGTCGAGTCGTTACATTGGTGTTTTACTGCTTTTGTGAATTGGTGTATCTGTACCGTGTGCTTTATATTTTCTCAGACTGTGATTTATTTTTATTACTACTGAGTTGTCATACTCATAAAGACGCCCTGTGCCTCTGTGCACAGATTCGGGTACCGGTTTGGAGCAGTAGCTGCCTTGTTCGTTAGCAGCAGTTCACGGGATTTCGAGGTAGCTGTCCAGCGTCTACAACTTCTCCATTTCCCTTCCTTATTTAGTTTTAGTATTTGAATCAGAGACATATATTATAGTTTTAGCAGAGTTAGATTTATTTATTCTTAGATGCTCATGACTATTGACTCCAGTTCTTGGGAGGTTTTTTTAGGCTAATATGGGAACGCTAAGACTTAATTATATTACTCCATGTCATGGTTGAATGCTTATTATTAAATTGTGAATTCTTATAATTGAACAAATGTGTAGTAAAGTGATGGTTGGCTAGCCTAGTTCCACGATAGGCGCCATCACGGCCTGTTTGGGGTCGTGACATTACTTATGTTAATAACGTTAGATCTTTTCATGTTTTTATGATTAGCTGCCACTTGCCTTAATTGACTTACTTGCATCTTCTAATTGTCATTTACCAGAATTGACTTGCTATGTTGTATTACCGATGTGAATTCTCATGTTGTAGAAGGTTTCCTTTTTGGTTCCGCTTGGTATTGTTTTTATCATAAAGGTTCTTGTGATTTTAATCATTGTTTTGACTATGCACATTGAGTATTTGGTACTGATATGGAAGGATCGGGTTGCACGCCGCAATAGGTGAAATAACAGTGGAATAATATGGTGGAATACTGATACGGTGGGATCTGTTTGTCGCAACAGGAGGAATACGGGTGGATTGATACGATGAATTATGATACTGATATTGTTCTATGGTGGTATCGAGTTACGTGCCGCAACATATTATATATATATATATATATATATATATATATATATATCATTTATTGATGTTGATGTTGTTACGCTGAAATAAGGGATGATTATGTGTTGTACGGTGGGATCGGGTTGTACACCGCAATAACCTATGTGTTTCTATTTCCTTGAGTTGTGTTGGTTTTCGATAATTTTATTTGAAACTCTAAGGATTGGTAATTCTGACAAAACGTGCTTATTTCTTGAGGCTGTAGCTATATTTTCAGTTGACTGTCTTATTTCATTCCGTATTTCCTTTTCTATCTTTATTATATACTGCGTACAAGTTGTAGTGTGAGTAACCTGCCATAGCCTCGTCACAACTTTGTCGAGGTTAAGCTCGGCACTTACACTCTACACTTCTTATGCATATTTTGGAGTCGGTCCCAACGGCGGTTATTAGCGTGCTCGGATTGGACAGCTTATGGAGACTTGAGGTACAACTGCTCAGCATCCGCAACTCTTGGAGTCCCCTTCCTTTTATTTGGTTGTGTACTTTCTTTTTTGACAACTTTATGTTTATTTCAGACCCTTGTTTGTACTATTCAACGCAGCTTGTGTACTCGTGACACCGCGCCCAGGGTTGTATAAGACGTTTGGCTGCTTTAGCTTCCGCAAATTTAAATTTGGATTATTGCAGTTATTTCAGTTCTTTCTCATTAATTAATTTAAACTGTTAAAATGGATAAATTGTTCGAACATTGGCATGCCTAGCAAGTGAAATATTAGGCGCCAACACCGTCCTGACGGTGGAAATTTCGGGTCATGAAAACTTGGTATTAGTGCACTAGGTTACATATGTTTCACGAGTCACGATCAAACTTGGTAGAGTCTGGAGGATCGGTATGGAGACGTGTGTATTTATCTCCAGAGGTTATGGAGTTATGAGAAATTTCACTTCTATTCTTCTCTGTCATGCAATTTTAGTTCTACCATTAATGATTGAACTCTTCTATTATTGATCTCTCGAATATGGAAAGAACACGCACCGCATCTTCAGCTGGACAATAGTTGGAGCCCCCAACAACAACTCCTACAAGAGGCAGAGGTCGAGGTCGGGGTTGAGGCAGGAGCAGAGCTCAACCAAGATCTCGAGCAGCAACACAGAACTGGAGCCTCAGGTCGATTTTGATGAGGAGGTTCCGGCTCAAACTGTACCTATTGGACGAGCTTAGGTCCAAGAGGGGTTCATCGCCACCGCAGTGCTTCAGGACGCTCTAGTCCGTTTGGTGGGCCTTATGGAGAGTGTGGCCCAGGCCGGTACACTTCCTATGTCACCAGTCGTCTCTCAAGCTAGAGGAGGAGTACAAACTCTCCCTACTCACACTCCGGAGCATATAGCTCCCTAGTATCAGTCTCCAACAGCCCCGCTAGTTAGTGTAGTTCAGCCGGTTGTTGCGGCACAGCCGGTGATGGACCTGCCATGTCTTCTAAGGATTTATAAATATTGGACAAGTTTACTAAGCTATTTCCAGTTCACTTCAGCGGTGCACCTTCAGAGGACCCACATGATTATCTTGACGACTGTCATGAGGTTTTGCAGAACATGGGTATAGTTGAGACCAATGGGGTCGATTTTGCTGTATTTTAGATGACGGATTCCACCAATAAATGGTGGAGGGACTACATGTTGACCAGACCATCTGGGTCTCCTGATCTTACTTGGGACCAGTTCTCTCATCTATTTCTAGAGAAGTACCTTCCTATCACATTGAGAGAGGATTACTGCCGGCAGTTCGAGCGTCTCTAGTAAGGCAGTATGATTGTTATTCACTACGAGACCCGTTTTGTGGATCTAGCACATCATGCTCTTATGTTGCTTCTGAGAGGGAGAGGGTGAGGAGGTTTATTGATGGACTCGCTCACCCTATCAGGCTTCAGATGACCAAGGAGACCGAGGGCGAGATTTCTTTTCAGACGACTGCTAATGTCGCCAGGCGGATTGAGGTGGTTCTTGCACAGGAGAAAGGGTAGGGTTATGATAAGAGGCCTTGCCATGCTGGTGGTTTTAGTGGTGCCTCATCTGGATGCAGGGGTACCTTTGGTAGGGACCATCCTCCCAAGCCATTCCGGTCTGCGCTTTAGGAATCCCACAGTGCTTCAGGGAGTCGTGGTCCTTATGTGCCTCATTCTGGGTAGCCAACCTACTGTGCACCGCCAGCTCCTATCAGTGCACCTACTATTCATATTTATCATCGTGGTTATCCCGCCCGTTCGGGTTAGTCTCAATTTCAGCAGCGACAACACTAGGATAGATGTTTTGAGTGTGGTGACTATGGGCGAATCAAGAGGACCTGTCCGAGATTATTGGGCGTTAATGATCAGTAAAGTTATCGTGCCATGATTCCGGCACTAGTTGCACCAACGCCTGCTCAACCAGCTAGAATTAAGGGTTAGACAGCCAGAGGTGGAGGTCAGGCCGTTAGAGGTGGAGTTCATGCCTCTAAAGGTAGAGGTCAGGCTGCTAGAGGTGGAGGCCAGCCAGCTAGATCCCGTCCTAGGGATGTAGTTCAGATTGGTGAGGCCCAACACCGATGTTATGCTTTTCCAGTCAGGCCGGAGGCCGAGTCATCAGACGTTGTTATCATATGTATTGTTCCAGTTTTTCGTAGAGACGCTTTTTTTATTTGATCCGGGCTCTACTTATTCCTACGTGTCATCCTATTTTGCTTCATATTTGTTTATGCCTCATGATTCTTTTAGTGCTCCAGTGTATGTGTCCACATATATGGGAGATTCAATTGTTGCAGATCGTGTCTATCATTCGTGTGTGGTTACTATTAGGAGTCTTGAGACTAGCGTAGATTTTCAAAACTTCTCGATATGGTTGAATTGTGATGTCATTTTGGGTATGGATTTGCTGTCACCTTATCATGTTATATTGAATTTTCACGCCAAGACGATGACCTTAGCCTTGCCGGGGTTGGCTCGATTAGAGTGGAGAAAGACTCCTAGACATTCTATCAACAAGGTTATCTCTTATGTGAAGGCTCGACATATGGTCGAGAAGGGGTGCCTAGCTTATTTGGCTTGTGTTTGCGATTCTAGTGCGGAGGTTCCTTCCATGGATTCGGTACCAGTTGCTCGTGAGTTTCCAGAGGTGTTTTATGCTGATCTGTCGGGGATGCCACCCGACAGAGATATTGTCTTCTGTATTGACTTGGCTCCGGGCACTCAGCCCATTTCTATTTTTCCATACCGTTATGGACCCTCCAGAGTTGAAAGAGTTGAAGGAACATTTGCAAGATTTACTTGATAAGGGATTTATTATACCTAGTGTCTCTACCCGAGGTACGCCTATGTTGTTCGTGAAGAAGAAGGATGAATCGATGAGGATATGCATAGATTATCGGTAGTTGAACATAGTCACCATCAAGAACAAGTATTTATTTCCGAGGATTGATGACTTATTTGATCAACTTCATGGTGACAAGGTGTTTTCAAAGATTGATTTGAGGTCTGGCTACCATTAGTTGAGGATTAAGGCATCTGATGTCCCTAAGACAGCTTTTCGGACTCACTATGGGCATTATGAGTTTCTAGTGATATTATTTAGGCTGACAAATGCCCCAACGACATTTATGGATTTGATGAACCGAGTGCTCAAGCCCTATTTGGATTCCTTTGTGATTGTGTTTATTGATGATATCTTGATTTACTCCCGTAGACGAGAGGATCATGAAAAGCATCTTCGGACCGTACTTCAGATTATATGCTAAGTTTTCAAAATGCAAGTTTTGGTTGGACTTGGTTTCTTTCTTGGGGCATGTAGTATCGGCATAGGCCATTCAGGTGGATCCTAAGAAGATTGAGGCAGTTCAGAACTGGACTAGACCCACTCCAACTACGGAGATCCGGAGTTTCTTGGGTTTGGAGGGATATTACCGTCAGTTTGTGGAGGGGTTTTCATCTATAGTAGCCCCATTGACTAGATTGACCCCGAAGGGTTTCCCATTCAGATGGTCAGACGAGTGTGAGGCAAGCTTTCAGAAGCTCAAGACTACTTTGACTACAATGCCAGTGTTGGTGTTGCCCACAGGTTCAGGATCTTATACGGTATATTGTGATGCATCTCGTGTTGGGCTCTGTGATGCATGATGGCAGAGTGATTGCATATGCATTGCGGCAGGTGAAGGTTCATGAGAAGAATTACCATGTCCATGACTTGGAGCTGGCAATCATTGTTCATGCGCTGAAGATTTGGAGGCACTATCTTTACGGTGTGTCGTGCGAGATTTTCGCAGATCATCGGAGCCTTGAGTATTTGTTCAAATAAAAGGATCTTAATTTGAGGCAGAGAAGGTGGTTAGAGCTATTGAAAGACTATGATATCATCATCTTGTATCATCTCGGAAAGGACAATGTGGTGGCCAACCCCTTGAGTAGAAAGGCAACGCGTATGGGCAGCCTTGCGTACATTCCAATCGGTGAGAGACCGCTTGCATCAGATGTTCAGGTTTTGGCCAATCAATTCGTGAGTTTGGATGTTTCAGAGCCTAGTTGTATTCTAGCTTGTACAGTCACTCAGTCTTCCTTGTTTGAGCATATCAGGGAGAGGCAGTACAATGACCCTAATTTGCTTGTCCTTAGAGACACAGTGCGGCACGGTGCTGCCAAACAAGGTACTGTTGGAGATGCTGGAGTTTTTAGGATGCATGGTCGTATTTGTGTGCCCAATGTAGATGGACTTCATGAGTTGATTCTTGAGGAGGCCCACAATTACCGGTATTCTATTCATATGGATGCCGCCAAGATATATCAGGACTTGGGGCAGGATTATTGGTGGAGGAGCATGAAGAAGGATATAGTGGCATATGTAGCTCAGTGTCTAAATTGTCAGCAAGTAAATTATGAGCATCAGAGACCTCGTGGTTTGCTTAAAAAGTTAGAGGTTCCTGAGTGGAAGTGGGAGCGTATCACTATAGATTTTGTTGTTGGACTCCCACAGACTCACAGGAAGCTCGACGCGGTATGGGTTATTGTGGACAGACGGACCAAGTCGTCGCATTTTATTCCTATGGCATTTACCTATTCTTTAGAGCGATTGGCTGAGATTTACATCCGCGAGATCGTTCGTCTTCAAGGTGTGCCCGTGTCTATCATTTCTGATCGAGGTACGCAGTTTACCTCCCACTTCTGGAGGGAAGTACAACGTGAGTTGGTCATGCAGGTTGAGTTGAGCATAGCATTTCATCCTCAGACGGATGGACAATTCGAGTGCACTATTCATATATTGGAGGATATGCCCTGCGCTTGTGTTATATACTTCAGAGGTTCTTGGGATCAGTTCTTGTCCCTTGCGTAGTTCGCCTACAACAACAGATACTAGTCGAGCATTCAAATGGCTCCCTCTAAGGCATTATACGGGAGGCGGTATCGTTCGCCAGTTGGGTGGTTCGATTTGGGGGAGGCTCGGTTGTTGGGTATAGATTTGGTACAGGATGCCTTGGATAAGGTCAAGACTATTCAGGATCGACTTCGCACAGCTCAGTCTAGGAAAAAGAGTTATAGCGACCGTAAGGTTCGTGATGTTGCATTCAAGGTTGGAGAGAGGGTATTGCTTCGGGTTTCACCCATGAAGGGTGTGATGAGGTTCAAAAGGAAGGACAAGTTGATCCCTAGGTATATCGGACCTTTTGAGATTCTTGAGAGAGTGGGAGAGGTGGCTTGCAGGCTTGCATTGCCACCTAGTTTATCAGTAGTCCATTCGGTGTTCCATGTGTCCAAGCTCTGGAAGTATGAGGGTGATCCGTTCCATGTGTTAGATTTCAGCTCAGTCCAATTGGACAAGGATTTGACTTATGAGGAGGAGCCGGTGGCTATTCTAGCCTGGAAAGTTTGATAGTTGAGATCAAAGAGTTATCCTTCAGTTCTAGTGCACTAGAGAGGCCAACCGGTTGAGCTAGCTACTTGGGAGTCCGAGTCGGACATGCGGAGTAAACATCCACACCTTTTAACAAGCCCAAGTACTTTTCTGTGTTTCGATACCTTCAATAGCTTCTTTAAGACTTCCTCTATTTGCGTGCGTAGTACGAGTATTTTTTCAAGGGGCTTTTATGATAAAAACTGATAAAATATGAATTTTGCCTTAAAAATCTATTTGAGCTGACTTCGGTCAACGTTTTGAGAAAACAGACCCGGATCCATGTTTTGACGGTCCGGTGGGTCCGTATCGTGATTTGGTATCTGGGCGTATGCCCAGAATTGAATTCGAGGTCCCTAGATCAAGTTATTGATTTTTGTCGAAAATTGAAAGTTTAAAGGCTTAATGATTTTAATGAATTGACCGATGTTTGACTTTGTTGATATCGGATCCGTATTTTTGTTCTAAAATCCTGTATAGGTCCATTACTATATTTGTTACTTGTTTTTCCAATTTGGTGAGAAACAGAGTTGATTTGACGTGGTTCAGGCGTCCAATTGTTAAAATAGAAGTTTTAAAGTTTTCTTTAAAATTTCAATGATTTGGTGTCCGATTCTTAGTTCTAGGCATTATTTTGGTATTTTGATGGCACGAGCGAGTTCGTATGAGGTTTTTGGACTTGTGTGCATAATTGGTTTGGATCCCCAAAGGCTCGGGAGAGTTTCGGATAGCCTACGTAACTTTTAAACTTAGAAAATGTCTGGTTTTTTTTATTCCTACCGGTGTCTGGTGTAAGCTTCTACGCGATCACGTTTATCCAACCAGGATCGGGAAAGGGAAATGGAGACTAGGGGAAAGGTACTCTACGCGAACGCGAGGAATAGGACGCGAACGTGGAGAAGTGGGGGGGAATACCCTTCGTGAACACGTCCATACCCCATGCAAACGCGTAGTATTGGATGGACTGGGCTGGGAATTGACTGTTGCTCTATGCGAACGCATGACCAGGATCACAAACGCGAAGGCAAGAGGGATAAGCCTATGCGAACGCGTAGAGTGACTCGCAATCGCGTAAGCCATCTGGGCAGTGCCTTCGCAAATGCGTCAGGTTTCACTCGAACCCAATGAATACCTGACGCCCAGTGATTAAAACAAACCAAATACGGGATTTTGCCCATTCTTTCAAAATTTCAAAACTAGAAAACCCTACAGGCAATTTTCCCAAGAGTTTTTCTTCCACAATTTATTGGTAAGTTATTCTAACCTACTTTCTTTCCATTACCCATTACATTTCATAAGATTTTCACCTAAAATCTAGGACGTTTCATGGTAAAAATTAAGGGTTTGGGTAGAATTACTGATTTTTGTAAAATTAGAATTTAGACCTCAAATTGAGGTTGGATTTAGAAATAAATCACATAACCGGGATCGGGGGTGAATGGGTAATCAGGTTTTGGTATTCAAGTTTTGACCAAGCGGGCCCAGGGTCAATTTCTGACTTTTTAGGGTAAAGTTTGGAAATTCTAAATTTATGCATTTTAATTGATTCCTTTATCAATATTTGATATTATTGAGTCAATTATGGTTAGATATGAGCGGTTTGGAGGCGGATTCTAGGGGAAAGGCCCTGATAGAGCTCTGAATTGACTGCAGAGTGAGGTAAGTCTTGAGTTGAACCTTGACTTGAGGGAATTAGGAACCCTCTAACTATGTGCTATGTGAATTTCATGTGTTGCGGCGTATATGTGAGGTGACAAGTTCATACACGACACCGAATTATTTATTTTTCCTGATTTTTTGCTTTTCCTTAATTATCTCCCTCCATGTCTTAAATGTTATATGCTCTAAATGACTTCCATGCTTATTTGCTACCTGTTAATCAGTGTTTACTTCTGTTAATAAGGTTAGATCCTTTCATATTTTTATGATTCGCTGCCACTTGCCTTGGCTGACTTACTTGCACCTTCTAATTGTCATTTACCATACTTAACTTGTTGTGTAGTATTACCGATGTGAATTCCCATGTTGTACAAGGTTTTCTTTCTAGTTCTGCTTGGTATTTATTGATCGTAAAGGTTCTTGTGATTTGAATTATTCATTTAACTGTGCACATTGAGTATTTAGTACAGATATGGTGGGATCGGCTTGCACGCCGCAACATGTAAAATAAGGGTGGATTGATATGTTGGGATAAGGGTGAATTCGTATTGATATGATGGGATCGGGTTGCACGCCGCAACATCTTGAATAAGGGTGGATTGTTACGATGAAATAAGGGTGAATTATGATACTAATATTGTTATATGGTGGAATCGGATTGCGCGCCGCAACAACTTATGTGTTTTTATTTCCTTGAGTTTTGTTGGTTTTAGGCAATTTCATTTGAAACTCTAAGGATTGGTAATTATGAACCGCACATGCTTATTTTTTGAGGCTGTAGATATTATTTTCAGTTGACTGTCATATTTCGCTCCGTATTTCTGTTTCTATCATTATTTTATACTGCGTACATGTTGTAGTGTGAGTGCCTTGCCTTAACTTCGTCACTACTTCGTCGAAGTTAGGCTCGGCATTTACAGAGTACATGGGGTCGGTTGTACTCATAGTACACTCTGCGTTTCTTGTGCATATTTTGGAGTCGTCCCCAACGACGGTTATTAGAGTGCTCGGATTGGACCACTTGTGGAGACTTGAGGTACAATTGCTCAGCTCCCGCAGCTCCCGCAGCTCCTGGAGTCCCCTTCCTTTTATTTGGATGTGTACTTTCTTTTCAGACAACTTTTTGTTTATTTCAGGACTTTGTTTGTACTATTCTAGTAGCTTGTGTACTCGTGATACCGGGTCCAGGGTTTTATCAGACGTTTGGTTGCTTTAGCTTCCACATTTACTTTGCATTATTGCAGTTATTTCAGTTCTTTCTCATTAATTAATTTAAACTGTTAAAATGGATAAATTGTTAGAACGTTGGCTTTCCTATCAAGTGAAATGTTATACGCCATCATGGACCCGACGGTGGGAATTTCGGATCGTGACACTTTAACACTATTTCATTATTTATATTCACAAAAAATGTTAGATATTTTATGTAACGACCCGACCTATCATTTTGCGTATTCAGACCATGTTCCCTTAAATAAGACTTCCCGTAGCGTCTTATCGTGATTTGTGACTTGCGGGGATGGGTGGTTCAGGATTTGGAAGTGTTTAGAATAGTATAGGAACACTTGGTTCCTTAAGGTTGGCTTTTAAAGCCAAGTTTGACTTCGGTCAACATTTTGAGTAAACGACCTCGGAATCGAGTTTCGACGATTTCAGTAGCTTCGTATGATGATTTAGGACTTGTACGTATGTCCGGAATGGGTTTTGGATGACCCGGGAGCGTTTCGACGCCAAATAGCGAAATAGAGTTTCCTTAAGTTTGAAATTTGGTTTGGAACGTGATTTTATGTTATCGAGGTCCGAACGGAATTCTGAGATCGGGAATAGTTCCGTTATGTCATTTATGACTTGCCTGAAAAATTTGGTGTCATTCCGAGTGGTATAGGTCGGTTCGGCGCATTGAAACAGAATTCAAGAACTTAGAAATTCTAAAGTTTGATTCTAGGGGTTTTGAGGGGTGATTTTGAGATTTAGCGTTGTTTTGGGTGTTCCGAAGGCTCGAGCGAGTCCGTATTATAATTTAGGACTTGTTGGTATATTTAGACGGGGGCTTGGGTGGGCCCAGGTGCCTCTCGGACCCCACACGAGGCCAAAAACCAGCTTAAAATGCAGCTAGTGCACCTGATGTGGTGTGACCGCAGGTGCGGTTGCCCAGCCGCAGGTGCGGACCCAATTTCGCAGGAGCGAATCCGCATGTGCGGTCTCCAACTCCGCAGGTGCGAGATCACTGAAGGCAGTGATCTCATTTAATACGGGATTTGGCCATTTTTCACCATTTCTTCTCCTCCATTGGTGATTTTGAGAGCTTTCAAGAGGGTATTCCGCCTAGCTACTAAGAGGTAAGTAATTTCCATTTAAATGTTGGTTTATTACATCAAAACTTAGGTAGATTAACATCTAATTAGTGGAAATCAAAGGGGTTAGAGTGAGAACCTATGGTTGATGAACTTCAGGGAATTTCACCACTTTTCTACCATGAAATTATACAAATATTATATGTTATTGATCCTTAGGCTATGGTTGAGTGTTATCTTCGAAAATTTCCGGAATCCGAGCATGTGGGACCGGGGGTGTATTTTGGCATTTCTTCAAGAATAGTGAATTTACTAAATAAGTAGGAGAATTTCCATACTTTTAGCATGCATTGAAATATTTATACATCATTGGACTAGTTTCGAGTCCTCGGGTGTAAGATTTGGAGTTTCGAGCGCGTTCTTGATCGGGAAGTAGATTCTACGCGAGGTGAGTCTCCTTTCCAACCTTGTAAGAGGGAATTGTCCCCATAGGTAAATGTAAACGATTGAATTGTCCTTATTTGCGGGGGCTACGTACGCACAAGGTGACGAGACTCCGTACGTAGCTACTACTCTGTTGTGTCGGGTAGAAGTTAGGATTTCACAAGCATGCCTTTATGTGTCTTACCTGTATCCTTACATGTGTTCCTGGTTGCTTATTATCCTTGAAATTGACATGAGAATTTCGGAAGATATGTGTAAGTTTAAGTGCTTAAATCTCTGAATTTAAGAATAATCCATGATAAATTCCTGAATTTCCTGACAAATTTTGTGTATGTCTACGAGCACCTGTGTCGTATGTATGATTCGTGAGCGGGGTAGACCTATATTTATGTCAACTGTGTCGCATGATCGATTCGCGAGCGGGGTAATGGATGCATCTATGGTTCGTGCCGCTCGACCCTCGACAGTGCACATTTATTTCGCGTCGCTTCGGTCGTACGCTTAGGCATATTATGTGCTATGTATTTGACTGAGAGTCTTGTTATTATTGAATAAATTACCCCACGTGTAAGGGAACTCGAGACTTTTGCGGTAATTATTGTTTGACTCATGAGAATAAATTGCAGTTTTATATAAGTGACACTTCATGCCTTAGTGATATTTCATGACTACTTTTCTGTTTATCCTTACTTATCCATGTTATTGGTTATTGACCCTAGTAAGTATCATGTCTACCTCTCGTCACTACTTCTTCGAGTTTAGACGGGATACTCACTAGGTACATATTTGTTTATATGTACTCATGCTACACTTCTGTACTTAATTGTACAGGTTCTGAGGCAGTTGCACCTGGTCACTATTCCGGTGTCCGCCACTGAGAGATCCATCTGGATTAGACTACACGGTGAGCTGCCCTTCCTGGCGTTCCTCAGCAGTACTGTGGAGTTTTCATTATTGTTGGATATTCTGTCTACCCTTCCAGACAGTTGTACATCTATTTTTTTTATTTTGTATATTCCACTAGTCGCCTGTGGACTTGTGACACTAGGTCTTGGCACACGTAGTTGATTCACTAGTAATATGCTACTCTGTTTTATGCTGGAAAATGATTTTTGAGTTACATTGAATCACTTTGCCACACTTCCTCACTTTCATTTAAGGACTGTTTAAATTAAAACTGGACAAGTATTTGAACATCTCATTAATTTAAGTAATTTCGTTAGCAAACTAGTGTTGGCTTGCCTGACTCCGGTGTTGGGTGCCATCACGACCTGGACAGGAATTTGGGTCGTGACAACATGGTATCAGAGCTCTAGGTTCACGTAGGTCTCACAAGTCACAAAAAAACCTAGAAGAGTCTTGCAGAACGATACGGAGACGTCTGTATTTATCTTCGGGAGGCTACAGGGTGTTAGGAAAATCTCTCTTTATTCTTATTCTATCGTGCAGTCGATGGTCTTACTAAATCTCATTCTATTACTCTCTCACAGATGGTGAGGTCTCGTGCAGCTGATATTCCAGGCCCGGGAGATGCCACTACCCCCGTAGTCCGAGGCCGTGGCAGAGGCTGGGGGAGGGCACCGGCCCGAGGTAGGGGACGGGGGCATCCCATAGTTACTCCATTAGCACCCCCAGAGGATCCTATCCCTGAGGAACAGGGTGAGGTGCCCCCAGTAGATCCAACTCCGATGGATTTCATGACTGCACCAAGCTTCCAGTAGGTCATGGGCCGTATGATGCGGTTCATGGATACTATGACCCAGGCTGGTTTATTTCCAGCGGATCCTGCTACATCTCAGGCGGGAGGGGGAGTTCAGACCCCTACCACCCAGGCCGCAGGTCATGCAGCAACAGTATATCAGACTCCGGGTACTCTGCCCGCGGGTGGAGCACCACCACCAGTAGCACCTAAGCTTAGACCAGCCGCGGACGGTGATCCGCAGAAGTTACTTGATAGATGGACTCGATTGCACCCTCCTGTCTTCGGAGGTGATATGGGCGAGGATGCCTAGGACTTTATTGATAGGTGCAGGGACAGACTGCACAACATGAGGATTTTGGAGTCCCATGGAGTTGATTTCACTACTTTTCAGCTAGAAGGCAGGGCCCGCAGATGGTGGCAGTCATTTATCCTGGGTAGGCCAGCAGGTTCCCTTCCTCTCTCATGGGAGCAGTTCACTCAGCTGTTCCTGGACAGGTATATTCCACCCTCCGAGAGGGAAGAGCTGTTGTATCAGTTTGAGCAGCTGGAGCAGGGGCAGATGACACTCCCGGATTACGAGGCCAGGTTTTCAGAGTTGTCCCGTCATGCCCTCATGATTCTTCCTACAGAGGATGAGAGAGTGCGGAGATTCGTAGCTGAGTTGCACTCAAGTATAAGGGCCAACATGGCCCGAGAGGTGGAGATGGGTACTCCTTATCAGTTTGTGGTCGAGATAGCTCGCCGGATTGAGTGTTACCGATCGAGGGGCAGAGAGCAGGGTCAGCCAGACAAGAGAGTTAGATTTTCTAGGGATTTTTGAGGCGCCCCAGGCAGGGGCAGGGGTCAGTTCAGCAGAGGCCAGCCTAGCAGACCTCCATATTCAGCTCCTCCACCACCTCCCCGTGGTGCTCCAGTGAGGCTTTACTTTAGTGCCATGCCGGAGAGTTCTTACCGCCAACCAGCCATTCAGGGTTCCTCCGGCGGGTATCTAGCTCATCAGTGTTCTCCCAGTCCCTACTTCAGAGCTATGCCAGAGGTTTCTCACCGTCCCCCAGCTATTCAAGGTTCTTCTCCTTCAGGTCAGCAGGCCATTCCTTCAGTGAGATGCTATGAGTGTGAGGATTCAGGCCACATGAGGAGGACTTGTCTCAGACTTCAAGGCAAGGCTGTTCAGCAGAGTTACCAGCCCACATACACAGCACCGGCGCCCCGTCCACCCAGAGGTGGAGGACAGGCTGGTAGAGGTCGTCCCAGAGGTGGAGGCCAGTTAGGGGGAGCTCAGCTAGCTCCTATTCAGTCCAGCGGAGGTCGGTCTTAAGGTACTCCAGCAAGATTCTATGCTATTCCGGCCCGAGCAGATGCAGTGGCCTCAGACGCCGTGATCACAGGTACTATTTCAGTATGTGGTAGGGAGGCATCAATGCTATTTGATCCATGATCTACTTATTCATATGTGTCAGCCTTATTTACTTGTTTTCTGGATGTTGCTTGCGAGTCCTTGGATTCTCTTATATATGTGTCCACTCCTGTGGGCGATTCTGTGGTGGTAGAATCACCTTTTGTGGGTTCGAGACTAGAGCGGACCTTCTATTGCTCGACATGGTTGATTTTGAGATTATCCTGGGCATGGATTGGCTATCTCCTCATCATGCCATCTTGGACTGCCATGCCAAGACGGTTACTTTGTCCATGCCCGAGTTGCCTAGGATGGAATGGAGAGGTTCCTTAGTTAGTGTAGCTAGTGGAGTGATTTCCTTCCTGAAGGCTCGACATATGGTCGAGAAGGGTTGTTTGGCGTATCTTGCTTATGTGCGGGACACCACCTTCGAGTTTTCGATGATTGATTTGGTGCCAGTTGTTCGAGAGTTTGCGGATGTATTTCCTTCAGACCTTCCGAGCATGCCTCCGTATCGAGATATCGATTTTTGTATTGACGTAACTCCAGTCACTTAGCCTATTTCTATTCCCCCATACCGTATGGCTCCGAAGGAGTTGAAGGAGCAGCTTGAGGAGTTGTTGGCTAAGGGGTTTATCAGGCTGAGTGTATCATCGTGGGGTGCTCCAGTTCTATTTGTAAAGAAGAAAGATGGGTCTATGCGGATGTGTATTGATTACCGCCAGTTGAACAAGGTAACTATTAAGAACAAGTATCCATTGCTGCGCATCGATGATTTGTATGACCAGTTACAAGGTGTCGGGGTATTTTCTAAAATTGACTTGAGATCGGGGTATCATCAGCTGCAGATTTGGGCTTCGGATGTTCCGAAGACTACTTTTCGTACGAGATATGGCCATTATGAGTTCTTAATGATGTCCTTTGGCTTGAATAATGCCCCGATAACATTTATGGATTTGATGAACAGGGTATTCAGGCCGTATATTGATTCCTTTGTCATCGTCTTCATTGATGACATTTTGATTTACTCACATAGCCTGGGAGAGCACGAGCAGTATTTGAGAGTTGTGCTCTAGACCTTGCGAGAACGGAATCTATATGCTAAGTTCTCCAAGTGTGAGTTTTGGTTGGATTCCGTGGCATTCTTGGGACATGTAGTATCTGGAGAGGGTATCAAGGTCGATCCTAAGAAGATTGAGGCAGTTCAGAGTTGGCCACGTCCTACTTCAGCGACGGAGATCAGGAGTTTCTTGGGTCTAACAGGCTACTACCGGCGATTTGTGGAGGGCTTTTCATCCATTGCAGCCCCATTGACTAGATTGACTCATAAGAATGCTCCATTTTGGTGGTCTGACGAGTGTGAGGCGATCTTTCAGAAGCTCAAGACTGCATTGACTTCGGCACCAGTTCTAGTATTACCTTTCGGTTCGGGGATGTATACGGTGTATTGCGACGCTTCACGCATTGACTTGGGGTGTGTGTTGATGCAGGAAGGGAGAGTTATTGCTTATGCTTCGCACCAACTGAAGGTTCACGAGAAGAATTACCCTGTGCACGATTTGGAGTTGGCGGCGATAGTTCATGCTCTTAAGATTTGGAGGCATTACTTATATGGGGTGTCTTGTGAGGTTTATACAAACCACCGCAGCTTACAACACTTGTTCAAATAGAGGGATCTTAATTTGAGGAAGCGCCGGTGGCTTGAGTTACTAAAGGATTATGACATCACCATTCTTTATCATCCGGGCAAGGCGAATGTGGTAGCAGATGCTTTGAGCAGGAAAGCGGAGAGTATGGGTAGCTTGGCTTATATTGCAGCCGAGGAAAGACCTCTAGCCTTGAACATTCAGTCCTTGGCCAATCGCTTGGTGAGATTAGATATTTCAGAGCCTCGTCGAGTTCTAGCTTATGTGGTTGCTCAGTCTTCATTATTGGGGGAGATCAAGGCTCGACAATATGATGATCCGTGTTTGGCAGAACTACGGCAGACAGTGGTCCAGGGTGGTGCCAAGGAGGTTACTATTGGCAAGGATGGTGCTCTGAGACTTCAGGGTTGATTGTGTGTTCCTAATGTTGATGGCTTGAGGCAGAGGATTCTAGAGGAGGCACACAGTTCGTGGTATTCTGTTTATCCTGGTGCTACGAAGATGTATCTTGATTTGAAGCAGCATTTCTGGTGGAGACGGATGAAAAGGGACATCGTGAAGTATGTGGCTAGGTGTCTTAATTGCCAGCAGGTTAAATATGAGCACCAGAGGCCAGGGGGCCTACTTCAACAGATGCCCATTCCTGAGTGGAAATGGGAGCGCATTACTATGGACTTCGTGGTTGGGTTGCCTCGGACGTTGCGGAAGGTTGACGCGGTTTGGGTTATTGTGGAAAAGGTTGACCAAATCGGCGCATTTCATTCCTATGGCTACTACTTATACTTTTGAGAGGCTATCCCAGATCAACATTCGAGAGAGTCCAGTTGCACGGTGTACCGGTGTCCATTATATCAGATCGAGGTCCTCAGTTCACCTCGCACTTTTGGAGAGCATTGCACAGAGAGATGGGTACTCAGATTGATCTCAGCATAACATTTCATCCACAGACTGATGGTCAGTCGGAGCGTACAGTTCAGATATTGGAGGACATGCTCAGAGCATGTGTGCTTGACTTTGGAGGCCAGTGGGACCAGTTCTTGCAATTGGCCGAGTTTGCTTACAATAATAGTTATCAGTCCAGTATCGAGATGGCTCCATTTGAGGCTTTATATGGTTGGCGATGTCGTTCTACTATCGGGTGGTTTGAGCCTGGTGAGGCTAAGTTATATGATATAGACCTGGTGAGAGATGCTTTAGAGAAGGTGAAGTTAATTCAGGAGAGGCTCCGCACAGCGCAGTCCAGACAGAAGAGCTACGCGTATCAGAGGGCACGTGATGTGTCATTTATGGAGAGAGATAAGGTTCTGTTGAAGGTTTCGCCGATGAAGGGTATTATGAGATTCGGGAAGAAGGGCAAGTTGAGCCCGAGGT